>VXAY01003992.1:681177-705928 GCA_013399855.1 Oxyruncus cristatus
TGCCTTTCCTAATCTAATTTGGTATCCCAGCTGTACACTTACAGATTATGCTGGGTATTTTCAGTATCTTGTGGACATCTTTAAATGATCAGTTGGCACAAGGCAACAACTTCCCTGCTGTCACAAATAGGGTTAGGCAACACAAGGGTTTCAGAAATTTTCAGTAGATTTCCTAAAAATTGCTATAATGATGAATTGGTGTTCACCCATATTTTGGGTGGCATTTTGATTATATTTGTCTGCTAATACTGTTTTCTAGCATGGGTTGATTTGGCCAAATTCTGTTATTTCCATTTGTCTTTAGGGACTTAACAGTTTTATATGGAGTGAGAAGGAGGGCAGACAATATCTCATATTTCATAATAATTTTCTTTAAAATTACCTTTTGGGTCCAATGATATGGCACTCCCTATTCTGTAGCATTTTAGAGTTCTTTGTTAGTTGACTGAAGTTGAAATGGAAAAACTTTTTTTTGTGGACTGTGCACTTTGAAAACCTACATAGACAGCTAAAATATTAATGGAAATGACATCCATTCTAATTTGGAAAAAGAGCAGACCAAATGATAACGAGTAACATTGACCAAAAGCAATTACTTTAAAAGGATACTACTAAATATCTGAGAAAAATGATTCCTTTGACTAGTTGTTTGTCAGGCCCTGTGTGGTTTTTATTGATTGCTCTTGAATATATAGCCCCCATGATTGAAAACGCTGCTGGTAATGTCTTTCTTTTTATTGTGCTGAGAGTATCTTATTGAGAATAATAAGAAAGAAATTTATACAGGAAACAAATACACATTGGAGCTTTAAATTAGCCAAAAGTGGTCTATAGATTACCTGTGATATTAATTTTCTAGCATGTCTCCTTTTCTAAAGCTAGTATTTAGAATTAGATGACAAAATATCAGGCCTTAAAAGTTGCTTATTAAGTGTTTGTTTATGATGTGGTTTGTTTCTCCCCTTCTCTCTATCTGATCACCTCTGCGGAGCACTGTAATTCATCTTCTGGTATGAAGTATGCTAAGTTTGAAATGAGTCATAGATAGGAGTTGAGCCAGTACTGTTTCTTACATATGAATATTTTATCTATGTGGGTAACTGTTTTGTACTCCACAATGGAAGATTTCATCTTAGTGTGAATGGCTGGCATCTCAAAATGCCACCAGTCTATTTAAATGAACACTCGATTAGGATGCTCAAGAGAATGAAGACAGACATAGGAATGGATATAAGCAGTGGGCTGCAGTGTTATTGACTTAGCACTGGAAAGGTTTGGAAACAATAAAAATCTTCCCAGACTCCCCAGCTACACAGGCCCCCTAGAGGATGAAATAAAGTTTGTAGGATTCAGTTCTAGGATTCAATACTTCTTTGCAAGGTCTTTGAGTGTGCTTCTCTCCTTGATTCTCCCATAGCAAGGCATAATTTACCAAAGGCAGACATGCCTTTTTCAGTTGCCAAAGTTTGCCAGCAAATTTCTGTGTTTCATTTATTATTATATACTTTTCTAGCAGCCCTTCAAAGTCAAGAAGGAATAGCTAGGGCTTTGCATTACTTCCAAATTATCCTGTCAGTTGAACTAAAACTCCAAGATGCTTTAAAATCCATTAGGCTCCAAAGGGAAAAAATCCTTCATGACTCTGCTAGTAATTGTTCAGTCAGTCCTGAGTCATTCTTGGGAAAACAAAAACCAACCTGACATCTCTAGTTCCCATGCCCCAGTTACATGGAGAAAGAGTGACGAAGCAGACAGAAAAAAGATCTGGATAGAAAAAGATCTATTCAGAAATTTAAATTAGCAAGTGGAAAGTCAGGAATAGTAAAAGATGGATAGTTTTTGAAAAAAAAAATCCATGTCTTTTCCACCTATAGTAGGAAGGTCTTCGTTTACTTTTCCACTCCAAGAAGCGAAAGAAGGTGTTGCTATGAATAATGTATCTTCTGCCTATTCTGCAGAACTCACCAAATGCCTTCATTGGACATCTCTTTAAGGCAATTTCACAAGCCTTATGTCCAGGATAGTTGTATTAAATCTCTTCTCCCTTGAATTGGTTGGTTCTTTTCTCCTATACACTTTTATTGCATTAGATCCAACATTTTTCTTAGTGATTGAGAAATCAGTATCTGTCCTTTTGGTATCCATACAATGCTTGTATGGTTCATTCTGGCTTAAAAGTCCCCATTTATCTTGTTTCCAGAGATGTGCCACATCAAGACTTTTCAAAATATTCAGGATTTTTCAACTGTTTTTACATGCAGATCAGATTTTACCAGTACTTTCTTGATATGAAAGAGAAGGTAGGTACTTTTTTTTTAATCCACAAATGTGGTTTGTGGAGTAGGGATGCCAACAACAGAATTTATCTTTTTGTGTAGTGCTCTGACCAACATGCTCAGTCACTTTTGGGTTGAGTGTTGTGCCAAATGGATACTGCATTACTGGTTTACCTAATCAGTAAACCTTGATGAGACCACCCCAGCAAAACACACAGACCGTAGTCAGGTGCCCGTGCACCAAAATCTGCTGGCAAGATATAAGCTAGGACTGGGTAAGAACCCTCCTTAGTTCTGATATTGACCAGATGCTGAGGGTCATCCTACAGAAGGCAGGTAAGTGGTCCTGCAGGAATCATCTGAAGTGTGGCTGGACTTGTTGGTACAGCAGTGCTAAACAGATGTCACAGGGGTGGCAAAGAATGTTTTGCAGTCCATGCATTTTCCAAAATAGTATTTAAATACCCCAGAATGATTTTATATATATATAGATAGATAGATATATAGCTATAAATATATAGATATAGATATAGATGATATAGATATGAAATCTAGGGGCCAGTAAAAACTGAAGTTGTTTGCAGACAGTACCTTTAATCCTCACGCATATCAGAGGTTTCCCTGTGTACAGACAGAGCTGCTGCTGTAGCACTACAGCAACCAGGCTCATGCTGGAGTCTCACGCTCTGGGATACGGGATTGAACTCCTTGGGGTACAGCTGAAACCTTGACTGGAAAAAGATGCAGGAAAGCAGCTCTTTAAAGAAATCCAGAAGTGCCATCTAATGATCGGTGATGGTGGTAGGGGTGGGAAATGGTGGGGGAGGAGAACTAAGGGAAAAAGAGAGTAAGGAAAGAAAAGATCAGGATGGGAAAGGGCTAGTTAGTTAAGATTAGACTATTAAGACTATTCAATATGATTCTTTCATTTGTGACTGTGACTGACCAGCTCTTCTGTCTTCCTGTTGTTGCTGCAGGGTTTGCATGGAGATGTACACTGGACAGGTTAACATTCTGGGTTGACTGTCTTGTTTATCTTTGTATGCCAAAGAAAAGCTGATTTGCCAAATTAACAGATGCGAGTAACTAGGAATGACCTAAACTTACTTTTTTTTTGTATTTTGTATTTTTTGTATTTTTTCATAGCCATTAGTATATGTGTGACCTCACCTAGAACAGAATTTTTTGGCTATGACATGCCAAACCCTGTTTCAGTACTGGAATATCCTCTACAATGTGACCACCTTCTTCCTGTTTAGCTGTTTGCTGCTGGTGTGATACAACTTCTGTGGTGTTCTCTTTCCCCTCTGTCTTCTCTCATCATCCCTTGATAACTGTTTAATAAAAATAGAATGCTTTCCTATTGCGTAGTAGTGCTGACAAATGTCAGTTTATCAGATAGGTTGTGTGGAGCAAAGCCTGAGACTCTGGTAGCCACATAATTTTCTGTAAAATTCTACCTCCAATTTTGATTGGGATTTTGTTTTGTTTTTGTGATTATGTTCTCAGCTGAAGTGTGGCTGTGTTATTTTGTGGAGCAAGTAAAAAGAATACAATAAGTTATGGCTGATGTCCAGCTTGATAGATGGAAAACTGAATGAGATGCGAGTGAGCTTGATAGCTTGACAAGGAGTGGAACAAGTAGGACCTGGAAAGGTGGAGAGTCAGGATGTGAGTCTTCTTCTGTGCTGGTATCAGGATAGAAAGATGATTTGTGCAGAAGTCTTAGAAACCAACAGTGGTTATAGCCAAGTTACCTAGGGAGAAGAGAGAAAAATAATTCAGGATTTATTGTTAAAAATAACCATCAATTTTTCATCAGTAATTTTCACTGCTATGAGTCATGGCTGAATATGTTTGTGCAGGAGTGGGAAAGTAGAGTGAAGAGTATTCTAGAGAAAATAATGTATTAATGTTGCCATGGATTTTGTGGTTGCTGCTGCAGAATGTAAGAGTTGTCGCCCTAGAGTTTGGTTTGTTGTGTGCTGCAGAGTACACAGAAGACCTGTGCTGCGGAGACTTGCTGCAGTGGAGGTCAGGTCTACGGTTTTAGGATTTAGGTAGTAGTGGTAAAAGTAATATTTTGTTTACTAGCTAGAGGCAATAGTCAGATTGTATTACTGCTTCTGCCCAGATGAAAGGGAAGTAATGGGGAAGTTAAGCAATGAGTGAAATCTTAGATACGTAAGAAATAGTAGGAGGTAATTTAGAACAACATATCTGTAGAAGGGTCACCTTAGACATAAGTGGAACCAACAAGCTTTTGAAAAGCCTGGAGTTGAGAATTGTATCTATTAACTATTTCATATTTAGGTAGAAATGTTCCATTTCCTATTCAAATGATGAACAAGTTTTTCTTCATTTTGTCCATGGTACTCACGTAATGGAAACTTGGAAGGTTATTGCAAAGTGTTGTTCCATTTTTTGTGCTATAACATTATGAAAAATTAAGTGGAAATTAGTAATATGTTACCTTTTTATATGGGAAGGATCAAAAATAGTGGTATATAATTAATTTTTTTTAGAACATCTGCATTTTACAAAATTCATCTACATCTCTGATGTTTTCCAAGATTCCTCATCCTTCCCAATAGCCATTGACAGTTTATTTTAAAACAGACAAAGGCCATAATGAGAAGGTTTCTTTCCCTCCACAATCATCCAAAATAAAGAGTTATAGCTGTTAAAAATTGGTCCTAGTGTTATTCAGATCACATAAGACTTCCTTTAATTGGCCTTTAATAAGCTTGGTTTAACTGGGATTTAAAGAAAGAACAGTGGTCATTAACATTAGCCAGATTAAGACTCTGTTAATTACCACTGAAAGATAAAGTAATATGCAAAGATGGGGTCTAAAATATTCTTGCACTTAAGCACCCAAGGAAGTTGAGAAATTTCTTGCTAACTGAAATGAATAAGTCAACAGCTCTTTCTCTGCAAAGCTTAAAAAAAAAGACAGAGGAGAGTGAGTACAATTCCTACATTGAAATACTCTGACTTAATTAGTACTACGTATACAGATACAGTTTCTCTTTTGTTTTATTTTTTTTTCTATCCCCCAAATGTAATTAATTATTTGTTTCAAGTATTTGATAAATTCTGCATGAAGTAATCATTTTCTGGTCATTAATCTTTTGTATAGGCAAACATAGTCTAATATATATTAATATACTTGGGTTTAGGCTTTATATACGAATATCAGTATACAAATATACATTAATGGGAGTAGTAATCTCTGTTTATACATAAATAAATTATATAAATATATATGTCCCATTTATATATAGAGAGATCCTGTTTAAGTAAAAATATTTTGGTTATTGCACAGTAGCAATAGAATCAAAATATTTCAAGCATTGTAACCAAAATGTTAAGATGTATCCTTATAATAATGGTATTTTTGTGATGTCACTATAAATACTTTAAAGCATTCCTCAATTATGACAGTCTCTCAAGTGTCAGTGTGACATAGTATTTCCACTTTACAGTGGACTTTTGGTGAATTTGTCATGGTATCCTATCAATCCCATGAAAGGAAAGTTCAAGAAACTGGCAGTGGGCAGATATAGAATCATCTTCTTTTATGCATGAATAGTCCCTGACTAGTCTTCATCAGTCAGCAAGGATTTATAATCTGAAATGAAACATTTTTAATCTCATAATTGTTTCTCATATTTAATGTAATGAGGACTTTTCCCCACTATGATACTAAGTGATAAGTTCTGGTTTAAACAAACTGCTGTTCTCAATTATTTCCATCTGTATGATTATAAATATTTTAAAAACAAGTAATTCCGTTTCTTCCAGAAAGTGATATGTGCTGATATGTTGTATCTCAGTTTCTTGGAATATTTTCACATTCTCGTATAGTGAGAAGGACTAACAGTTGTGCCAAACTTAATGTTATGTATTCTCATATATTAATGCTCTTTTCCCACTTCCATCTCTCTAAATAGACTGGTGATCTTAATTTAGAGAAAGGGACTAGTTATATGTTTTCTATATTTTATTTCTACTACTTTATATAACCTTCTGTTTTCTTCAAACTGCTTCTACACGGAACAGTTCTTCAACAGGCTCTGTCTATAACATTTATTAGGAGACACAGTAATTTAAAAAAATGATCAGATGGTAAGTCAAATAAATACACATATTTAACTCCATTTAGTACTCAAAGATGCTGGAGTTTGTTCGTTACTTTTTTTTTTTAGTTGTTTATCAACAATGTAGTTGAAGTATACTATTTTTTAAGGATAGGTGATGATAATTCACTACAATGTATTGTGATTTTCTTTTCTGTTTGGAATTTTATGTAATATATATTACAGCTTTGCTTTTTCAGTTAGCAGTCAATAACAAACCCCTGGCATTCCAGATCTACTGTAATATTTCCTAAATCAAATAAATCAAATCTGCATTGTTTCATTAGTTTCTAAAGACTGTGCACATAACATTTAAAACTGAAATAAGTAAATCAAAAAAACCCCACATAGGTACAAAAACATACTTGATATCTTTGTATAGAAATCCTGTAGTGTGTATATATATATATATATATATATATATATGGTCTGTACNATACTATATATACACACACACACATATATATATATATATATATATATGAAAAAATATTTTGAAGATATGGTTCTCATATTTGGAACCCTGAGTTGAGGATGCTTGGCAGATCAGAGGGTTAATCCTTAAGTCATATTTTATGTTGTATCTTTTGAATATAGAACACTTGCAAGTGCAAAAGAACATTTCTCACCCATTCATAGAGAAGACCTGGGCCCATTTGAACATTCTTATCCTCCCAAAGGAGCACCTGACACCTCCTATGCATTCTTTCATGTACATATTTTAAGTATCAAATGATAACCATGGGCCATAAAATCTGTTGCTTTTAAAATAACAGGAACTGTCTGAACAAAAGAACTTGCCAAACTTATTGTCTCAAATAAAATAATTGAAAAACAGGACCAAAGAGGAAGAAATATGCTTTAATCAATAGGCTATTTTTACATGTGAATGGAATTCTACTGGATTAGTAGCCTAAACCCAGCCAACCTCAATCCTTTGTTAAATGCAGGTTTTCTCTTCGTAGGCTGTGCAATGTCTCCTTATTAAATTTCTCATTCATCAGTTCTTGCCAAAGCCAGCCAGCATATTGTCATTATACCCTGAATACTCCTGCTCAGAGGACAGCCTTTGCTGTGGAGCTGTCTGTGTTCCCTGGGGACTACTTCCGGTATTTACATATGGGAATGAGGAAGGAATCAAGGTAATATCTTGTCCACAGAACCAAGAAAGTTTTAGAGAAACTTTACATGCAGACATTTGCCGCAGCCTTTGTGGCAGAAGAGATATTGAGAATCTTTGCAGACGAGCTTTGAGAACTTTGTTAGTCTGCCCTAAATGTAGAGGTTTTGGCTCAGCAAACTTTTTGAGAAATCCAGTGCCAAACGTATTATCTATCTAGTGATCCTGGGTTTTTCAGAAAAGTTTAAGGCATTTTCAGGATAAAAAGACAACTGCTTTGTCAGCTTAAGATTTTGCCAAACCATGTAAACAAACCATGTAAAAAAAATGCCAAACCATGTAAAGAAAAACAACTAAAATGTTTTTCCACTCATGCCATGAACTACTGTACAATCAATTGATTCTCCATACTCTTCATGGTGCATTTTGCTAGTGGTGTATGCATTTATAATAGTCATTAAAATTAACAGAGTTTCACTACCACAGGGAATGGAATAATCCTTCAAATAAAACAGTGTAATGAGACTTTCCTAAAAAGCACAAAATGGTGCCATTGAAAGAGAACTGATTTGGATAACTTAAAATAAAAAAATAAATGTTAAAAACCCCAAATAAACAAACAAAAAAACAACTAAAAATGGGCTACCTCAGATGTTTCTCTTTACATTTTCTTTTTTCCAATCTCCATGGTAAATACCTCAAGCACTTGCCAATGTACTCCTTCAATGAAGAGCGAAGCTGAAATCTGTCACAAATCATACCTAGCTGCCAGAGAAATTCAAATTGCTGTAAGCACAAGTGCCAGGGGAGCTCTTACAGCGATGCTGAAACCATAATGCAACATTCACAACGAGATCATTGCATCATAATCTCCTTCTGAATGTGACTCCCTTTGTGTGTCAGGTGTTTGCATGTCAGAGGGAGAAGAAGAAAGGGGATTGTGAGTTTAGCACAATCTGTTGTTCTGTATTAAAGTTTGGGGTGTTTTTTTATATTAAAAATGACCTGGTTTTATGCAGGATATTCCAAAGGCTTCCAAGCTACCTGCTGCCCTCTAATCCCCTCAATACAAAACCCTTTTGTTACGAATAGTCATGTTTTCATTTCAGACAAGCTAGTTACTTGGAATTCTCTCTAAGCCTATAAGCTTACAGAAGTTAATATATATTAAAAAAATATTTATTTGCAGTGTATGCATCACAACTATTTTAATTTCCTAAGTGCACAATCAATATTTAAATGAAGAACATTTGATTCTTTCTCAGCTATATCAGCTTTTGAGCAGAGTAAGTTTATGAAAATCCATGGAGGTCTTTCCCCCCACCCCAGATTTACAGCAGCATAAGTGAAAGGAGAATCAGGGACATATATTACAAAATGTCATTTACATTATTTAAACATCCATCAGACCTGCCTTTATTTCATGCAGTCATGATCACAATGTATTTGGAGGTTCTTTTGGGCTTTTTTTTTGTTATTTGAGAGCTTATCAATATAATCTAAGACCTGAATGTATATCTTCAAAAAAACCTCAAGGTACAGTGATTTTAATAGTGAAAAAAGCTGGCAGCAGGTTAGTTCAGAAGAGGAAAGATGTGAATAAAGTTGATCACTGAGTGAAGGTGGCATCTCTCTCACTTGACTCTGCCACCTGATCTGATTCTAATCATTACTTTTGGCTACAAGAAAACACATTTGATTCACTGTGTTATGCAACTGAAAACCATTTCAAGTTCATGGTAAGAATAAGACTAAGGATGAGAGTATGGATTATTTCACAAAAAACCCTGAGAAGCTCACTTCAATTGTCCTTCTGCATAATTCATTGTATTTCTTTTATGATAGGAATGCAACGGTGATTATCACAAAAAAAAAGAAGGATAAAAAAATGTTTGGCATCAGTCCTGTTTAACTCATCTAACTTCATGAGGTTTGGAATCCAGTTTTGCACAGTTCAAAAAGAGATAGATATCCCCAATGTGGGATGATGAATATGTGAATTACTATGTACAGCTGACTGCCCATTGTTTGGCTATAGAGGGAATGAGGCAGCTGGTCACTTAAACTGAATATGTCAGTTAAGTGAATTTAAGTTTAGATGCTTTACAGCCAAGTTGTGTGTCCTGTACCAGAAAAGGATTGTGCAGGGCTGGTTTAATTGTTATCTGTATTATTTATTCTTTAAGTATTGGAAAAAAAAATAAAATAAGAAAAATGGTGAATTAATGTATTTTAGAAGATTAAATATATCTGCATAGACCTGTTTCGACCTGTGATCTCTGAGGCAGAATTCAACACGTACCTTTGCTAGATGTATGGCATTGGGCACAGAGCTAGAAGCCACTGTAAGTTCCACCAAATTGGGTGATGTGACATCAGAACTAGTGGTCTAGTCAATAAAGCATCACTAAGGAAATAGGGTCAATATGAGTGACTAAAACCTCTTTCACCTATCTCCTGTGAAACCATAATAATTGCCAGTGTGGAAACTAGTCTAAGTTCTCTCCTAAGTATTTTTTGCTCCTGCATTGGGACTGCTAGGATGAAGTGAAAGCAACATTTATTGAAAATGAAAGGGGGAATGATTGCGTGGTTCAATAATTAGGATCCTTTGGGAGTACTCCAGGGCCTCTTTCTGTGTTTTTTGAATATTTTTCATATAGTCTATTTAAGATGTAAAATGTAGAACTACCCCTTGAAATGTCTCTTTGTTTTCAACTTAACAGAATAGTGTTTATGGGGAGTTTAAGGATAATTTAAGTATCTAAGTCTCAGAGAACAATGTTAAAATGTCACCAGTCCCTTTACAAGTTGGGACAGCCCAGAGAGATGGAGGTACTTTTCAAAACTACTGGGTTCTTAAGACCCAGGCTGAGCATCTTAACAGTTCCCAGATTTTCTTGTTCTTGATATTTCTGCCCTGTAGAAATTAGCTTAGGCAGCTCCAAGCTTTTTTTTTTTTTTTCTTTTCTTCTTTTTCTTTGAATTCTGGGGACTCCCTTACTTCCAGTGCATTGTTTTGTGTATACGAGCTGCCTTCAATTCTTTCATGTCTGCCAGCTTAAAGTTAGGTATTGTGGTATATCTGGGCCTTTTCTTGCACCTGAGGACAAATGCCAAAGAGCAATGATGGAAAGAAGAGAGAAAGAGAATAAATAGTTCTGCATGCTACTGAAACTGCATAGGGAATTTAGGTAGGCAGAATGCAATTATGCATTTGGAGTATAGCCAGGACATATGGGTTAACACATGTACTCCTGTGAAAAGTGCCATGGGATATTTAATGACTGTAAGTTGTCAGAACTCAGTTTTATAACTCATCTGAAAGACAGCACCACCAGCCGCATTATGTCCCTTCACACCAGACTGGAGCAGTTCCTTGGTATGGACTCAGAGGGAGTGAGTGAGTGGTGTCTTCTAAATTGCCGCTTCTGTTTCTTGCTGCAGCTGGGCTTTCTTGAAAGATTTATATTAAAATATAAATCAAACGCAGCCTTCTTAGGTAATGAGGTCCAGCAAGTTCACTATCTGAATTTGAATGTAAGTAAATTGCCTCTGCCAGAAGTGGCTTGCTGTAATATGATGCTTTACCAAACATTTCTTTGGAGGGGTTGGTGAACCCCTTTTGGGCTGATCAACTTTGGAGAATCTTGATGAGTGTAAAAGTCCTGCTCAAAGTGGACAAGGGCGAGTGTATTAAAAAAGATAAGCATGTTTAGCAAAATCTTAAGGGGACTTTTTATGTCAGCACATTATGGCATGATAAATTAAAAAAAAAAAACATGAGGAGGCTATATATCAGCTATTATATATCGTAAAAACATAAGGAATCTTACGAAGCTGTTGTGCAAGATAGGTTAGGTCTATGATGTATTTAATCTATTTATCTGAAACCTAGTTTAGTGGCATGCGAAGCCTAAGAACAGACATTACAACCTCATCTGATTGTTATTAATTGAAATGTTATGAACTTCTGCAGTCCTAACTGTAACTGGAGTGCCCAAAACTTCTATCATAGTTTGGGTGGGTTTGCTGCCAGTAATTGTTGAAATGTACCTCAGGCTGTACCACTGATCTGCAACTTAGTGGATTCATCTTCCTGTAGGATGTTAATGGTAGATAATTTTAATTTTTTCGTTTTAGCAAGGACTGCTCAAAGTTGTACTTTATGCCCTTAATTGATGGGCTTATTTAATGAGGATGTATTGCAGAAGACAGTTTACACCAGTTTCCTGAAGTTTGAGCATTCAACATAATTTATATTAGTAGTGTTTATTTTGTCGGTCTGCTGTTGGGAGCTTCTTTACAGGACAAGTGGTAAAGGGCTGGATTCCACAGATAAAACAACTTTTGTGATTCTTGAGTAAATAAATGCATTCAGTTCCGGCATTACACCATTTTTAGGCAGCTTGGTCCGCTTCTGTAGAGCATTAATGCCATTTGCCTTTGCAGTTGGGACTTTCTTTTTGATGTGGGGATTGACTGGAGTTCACCAATCATTTGTTCAGCTGTGTAAGCCCCACTAATTTCCCAAAGTTAATCATAGCAGTGTGTATGGGTGAGATAATGGAGCTAGTTGCCATACTCAGATACGATTCTGCAGACAAATTCTTGATGCAAAAGTCATGAAACTACAGTGCAAAAGGAAAGCCTTTTAAAGGCAAATGGTCAGAATATTGTGAAGTCTTCCTTGTTCTATATGTTTATTTCAGTTTTGGTATAAAAGAAACTGTCCTACCCATTTTCTCTAGACAAAGTATGATTATAACTGTTATACTTTTATACTGGAATAATGTACTTATACTGGAATAACTAGTTTCTTGTTTTCAACTATGAGAATAGCTGAACCAAAATAAAAGAAATAAAAGAGAGAGAAGTTCAACTATAAAATTTTAAAACCACTCACACATCTAGCATGAGAGCTAGTTAAGAATCCATACATTCTTGGAATTTATTAGGGCACCAGTTACTTATGTGGTATCATCTTTTCTTGAAAAGAAACAAAAGTGTAAAGGTAAAAAAATTAATGCTTCAGATATGAAAGACTAAACTATTTCTGCAAGTGCAAGCTGTATAAAACAATATTTGAAAATGCAAGAAGAAATGTTATTTAAAATTATAGGATTCTGTGTTATAACCAAAGGAGAATAAATGAAAAATCTATAATGTTTCTTAATATTCTGCAAGCTATGGAATATGCTGTGAGTCTTACCACACCAGCGCTAGCAAAAAAGTTGCAGTTTTGGTATGCTTCATTAACTGTTTGCATACAAGACAAAAGTGCTTTCTGATGAAGTGTAAAACCAACTTGGGACCAATTTTCCACAACATAAATTCAACATTCATTCCATCCCCTGATATTCTTAGGTTCAAACAGCTAGGGAGGTTTTATGTCTTATCTTTTATCAATAATTATTTTTAATTCTACAATTTTAGATTATTCACCCTAATGTAATAAGCACAGAGTTGATTTCATACTGTGATGATTGCTGCTAAAGACATGTTGCTTTCTAGAGTACTGTGATTAGTCTGGTTATGCATGTTTTTAAGTAGTTATTTGAAATTCTGTATTATCATGGATATCTCTTATTAAGTTATTTCTCTCAGGATTTGTCATTGGGCAAATACATTTTATTCAGGCATCTATCCCTTTGAAGATAAATTTAAGATCAGACCTTTTTAATATTTTTTTTCTATTTGTGGAGTTGAATTAGTTGTGTGGTGATAACGTGTGTTTTAGTGAAGTGGGAAGTGCCTTTTTAGATTTGGTACTGCACATCTGTGAAAGTGATTTATCATGATAATGTAATTAGTGCTTCTGCAGCTCATGATTCAAATTTGTGTTTGCTGAATTCTGTGTGGTATCAATTTTTCTATTGCAGCTTGGCTGATGATGAACTATCTTTGTATCTTACTACAAAGTATTGGGTATTTGCTGAATGAATTTTATTTTACATTAATTATAGAGCAATTTAGCTATGCAGAGGAGTCACTAGACTCCACTGAGATGAGAGGATACATGGCAAATGTAGAGTACATTTGTGTATACAAAATAATTGACATGAAGGTTTGCAAGTTATCCTTAACAGTTTCTGGCTTGTAAAGGGAAATATTGCAATTTTCTGTTCAGTTCTGTGTAGGCTTATTTTTAGTTTTGAAATAGTTTGCTTGTGGCAGAGAAAGAGAAATAAGTCTTGTGGTAAGGGAAGGGGAAAAAGTGCTCGTGGTGGTCCCCTAATTGCCAAGGGTACTCTGTAGATTGCTGAGAGACCTCATTATAATCCTGATAAACCTTTTATAGTAAATGCCAAACTGTATTCTAGTTACTCTTTCACTGTTAAGGTCCATTTTCTAGTTCTTGCTTACTCACAATGAAGAAAAACAAAAAAAACCCCAAAAACGTAAGAAAGGACTTTTTTTTTTTTTTCTTTTAATCCTCTCTACCGTTATTCTTAGGTGTAGTTTCTGTCTTTTGGGAAATGTTCAGGTAGATAAAGGGGTGAACAAATTGATGGCGGACAGTCAGAAGAGATCCTGAAGAAGCTGGGTACTGAGATCAGAAGATATTGAGCATAATTACCTAATATGCTATATTTGACCCCATGTGTAGCCTCACATATGCATTGAATAAATGTAAAATCAGTGCTGAATAGAACCACTGAATAAATGTTTTATAACCTATTAAGTATGTCATTCTGTTTGAGTTTTGTGCTAATTTCTTTCCACATGTTTAAGCCCAAAACATTTTTTTTTTCAAATACGGTGTTCATTCCTTTACTATGTGTGCTTTAAGCATAGGGACTGTTAGCACGTCTGAAGTAACATCTGCTCTGTCTTTTTATTGTTGGGTTCATGGTGTAATTAGGTCTGTATTTCACCAAATACAATTTTGCTCCCATACTGGATAGAGCAGCGTGAAGACAACATGAATAATTGCAGATTAGAGAAACAGAAGGCAAAGTGGGTGTAGGTGGCTTTGATGGAAAAAAGGGTTAAGGAAAATAGAAGGTCGACACATTATAGGACATAACATTGTTAAAATTATACTTGAGTATACTCCAGTTTCTCACTTCTAAAGTATATAATTTTCTTGTTTAATTCTACCTGGTTTTGCTAAACGGTAATGTGTTTTAAAAATAGAAACTTTTTCCTGTGTTTTATGCATCTAAAAATCCTAAATTATCTACAAACGTAAATGAGCAAGCACTCACGGACTAAGGTGTGATGCTTTTTATTAGCTGAAGATCACAGGGTATAAATCACACTTCTCTGGACAATGCTGTGAAGATTATCTAAAGATTGCAAGATAGAAATGTTCCACTCCGGGTTTTTGGGTGGTCATTATGCGGCTTGCTAAGGAGTTTTCTACTCTCTGACAATTCACCTATATGAAAGTGCTTCCAACAAGAAAGACATCAACCACTTGATTCAGTACAGGTAGCTGGTACCGTTTGGAATGCCCTCAGGCATCCCATTTGGCTTCCAGCTTCCGCTCCTGAATGGCAGAGATCATATGTAGCTAGGTGCTCTGTCATATTTGCAAGCCCTGTGGGGATACATCAGATATCACAGGGCACCTGAGATGACGGATTCCTATCTGCAGGCAACCGAATAGACCGCCAGTGCTTGCAGTTGCATGTGCAACACAGTTCTCTGGTCTCAGGGAGCAAATAGTATCACTAACATGAGAGTAAAAATATTTCAAAATTTCTTACTTGCCTCAATTTGCCTTTATATTAATGATCCTTTAAAAGATTTTCCTCTCTATAACATCAGAATTAAGAATGTGATTGGTGCAACTAATGATCAATATTTAGATAATGATATGATTATGTGATTTAAAGTTATTTTAGTAATTCTTCTTGACCTTGTCTAAATAGAAACAGTTTATAAAGAGAAAGAAGATAAATCATTGTGGTTATGACTTGGCATAAAGGAGTTTTCTAGAAATAGGACTGGTTATATTGTGTCCATGATGGAGACCATCCCAAGTTTGCACCAACAAACATCTGATGTGATGCTTTTCCCTTCTTTGTCTCTCTTCTCATGGAGCACTCACAACACTATCACTCTTGTAATTGACCTCTTTTTCAACAAAGGCATTTTGAATTTCCAATTTTTTATCTGCTGTGCATGTACATATAAGCATCTTGTACATTTGGTATTAGGTATGCAGCTTTTGCCCTTTTACAACACTTTTTCTCTAAAGCAGTAACAGCCTTTTTAATCAATGTATAAAAAAAGCATTAAATTCTCATTGATACAGAAAATAAATCATCTTAAAATTAGTTTGCTATTCATAGTTCAGACACACACTTAAAGGACTTGCAACTTTCTCTTCTTGACATTTTTGTTGTATTTTTTGCCTGTTCTGCTTCATTTGAAACCTTAAAAAATAAGTTTAAAAAATCAGTTATGTCCAGACTCAAGGGTAGGAGATAAATTGAAATTTGAACATTATAGCAGGTCATACTGAGATAATAAACATAAGATTTAACATCTAAGGTTAAATCATCATGAGGTACAATGTCACTGCTTTTGTGTAGGCAGCTTTGTTAGAATTAACTATTTCTGGCATCATTATAATATTGGTCATTGTAATCTTCAAAGAATAGTATAGAGCAAGTGATAGGGCTACTGCTACTGGTACAAGAAAATGTAATTTTCCTCCTTTTTTGCTTTCAGACTACAAACAATAAATCATTTTGTTGAAGAGACAATAAAGCACCAACTGGGTGCTGGTTTAATTCCTATCAGGGGAGGTTTTCAGTAGCTTTCTAAAACAAAGTAATTAGAGAAGGCGTTCTTTTATGAAAAAAATTGATTATTTTTGTATATCTCTTGTGTTCTTACAGGTGTTAATCAGAGTAGAGTAAAAAAGGTTGTATTCTACTTCCATTTTACATCTGAGACATAAAAGTTATAAATCAACTGCAACAATTACAAAACACATAAAGAAAAATCCCAAGTGCAACAAGAATTTAGACATAAATGGCTTCATTGTACTGATGAAGGTTACGGTTGTTTGGTGGGAAAAGAAAATAATAGGAATCATAGCAAATAAATGAAAGAAAAGGATGTCTTGGGGGATGGGAATGGGAAATGTTTCTTTAATAAAGTCAACATACAGAAATAAAACCGACATCTGCTCCTCGTTTCTCTATTTGATTTAACTTTTAATTACAGAACTTCGTAGTTAAGGCAATTTTAGTAGATCTTTAACTTTTCCTTTTTTGTGGTTGAAGCTACTGACCAAGCTTTAGATGCACTGAGTGTGTGTTCGTGCTCTTTTTTCGGACTTTGAATAGTATTTCCTAATGGTGAACCCTGTTTGCCTTTTGAAGGCATGTCTCCTGGGTTTTCCCTGGGGTTTCCCTCTAGCTAATGAGCTTGGCTCAGTGGCTCCTGGTTTTGGCTCTGGTGCATAGGGGGTTATGGAAAAGGTTTAGCACCTATGGCTTCACTACTCACCTTCTGAGTATCTTTAGATTTCTCATATTGTAAGTAATTCTTCTAGGTCTTTATCAATGGGGAGAAGCTATGTTTATATAAGTATGGATAGAGACAGGGTGAGCTGGAGAGGAGATTCAGCCAGGGCTGAACTGGATACTTCTGTGGTCACAAGCAGCAAATTTGCACTACTTGCAGAAACCACCTTTAACATATGATTAATTGTTCTGTCAAGAAAAGATAGATATATTACTGGCTTTACAAAGTAGTATTGTAATACAGCTTCAATTTGACATACTAATTGATTAATGGATATGTGAATTTTGCTGGTTCGTCAGCCAGAAATAATTGTACCATGACCATTGTTGGGGTATGACTGCAGTGATTTGAATAAGGGAAAGTGCACCTGTTGTAGGGTTCTGTATAGTTAAGAAATTTATCTTGAACAGGTGAAGAGGTGAAGAGTAGTGTTTCTGCCAGATTTCTACTCAAGGATAACAGCGAAAAGCTGTATAGACTAAAGATGTCTAGATAATTGTATTAAATTTTGAAAATTTGGTAGACTTCTTTGCAATCATAAACTCTCTTATAATAAGTTCATTTCACCCAAAAGCCATTTGAAAAATCCCCCAAATTATTTTTATAATATTCTGTATTTCTGAGCAAGATATCATCAAAATCATATGCAAAAATCTCTATGTGGATTGCTGAAAGAGTATTTGTACTGTATTGTCCTTTCATATTTCCTAACCGATAAATTTGCTTCATCCTAAGTAAAAAATAAGTGGCATAGTCATGAATATTTTAATTTTTCATTATACTTAATAATCTGTATGTTGATATTTTCAGTATGCATGCTTACATTCTTAATCAAAGCTGTTTGGGAGATCAGCTTCTGAAGCACCTCTGTTCTCCATACCACATTGATCCTTGGGCCCAGGCATTGCATTGACTCCACTTTTCAGTGTTGTCCTCAGAGTAGCAGAGATGGTGTAGGAAGGGATCTAGGCTTTCTGAGACTTGCATGACTCGCTTTTACCCTTGGAAATGAAGTAGATTCAGTGACTCTATAATCTGCTTTTTTAGGGCCACACTATGACACATCTTATGAGAGCTGTCTAAATCATGTTTTTGTGATTGCTCTTGATAAGCCAACTATAGTCACTGGCCAGAGCAACATCTCTAATTACTCAGGATCACTAAAAAGCATCTCGTCATACATGCTGTAGAGTCAGCTGTTCCAATAAGTAATTTTTATGCTTTTGAGAAGTTGCTTCACTAAACCTTGACCCGGGGTGCTATATAACTAACTGATTTACATGGAAGTTCCGGAGGTTACTTCTCACTACTCATGTATTACATATGGGTTAGTTGCCTTTTTGATCTCCATTAATATTGTGCACTCAGAAATGTTCTTCAACTTTATGGTTGGGTATTTTCTCAATTTATAATTTATTGTATGGTCCTATTCTATCAAAATAACTCCCTCCCTCTGCCATATTGCATACATCTTACAGAAAATATCACTGAACTGTGATCACACGGTCTTAATGGGTTTAACACTCAGTATGCTTAATCATTCAAAGTATATTTCTGTGTCATGTTTTATTCTTTATGTTTATGTATGTCTCATTAAGTGACCTTTTAACTAACTGGCAAGGAATAATTATTTTTTTCTACTGTGTGTGGAAGGCAGGTGTTAGAGAAAGGTTCCAACTCCACTCACGGGACTTGTCCAGTAAGAAAATTAAAATAGTGACTTTTCACGGAGTTCTGGTTTGCTATGGTATTTGAACGTTGCCCTGAAAAGTCTTCCTCTGCACCCATGGATATCAGCTTCTGTACCCTTTAGTTGTATGCAGTAGGTGTATGTTAAATCTTGGCTACAAGATGAGTAGAAACATGTTCTGCTATCTCTGTGGTTAACTGAGCCATCTCTCGCTGCCTCACTTGTTCCTGATATTCTATTTTAATTGGCTATTTTGGATTATTTAATTTATGATCGAGTCCCAAACTGACCCACATTTCGTCTTTAATTTAGAAGTTTGGATTTGTATTTGTTTAATGAATTTTCATTGTTTTAACTCACTGACAATTAATTGGACAGCCTAGGTCAAACTCCTGGCAGTGTTTTTTTCTCTGCATGATCTCATTCTTACTCACTGTCTGAGGCCTCTTTCAGCTTGAGCATGGAGGGAAAGGTATGCCCTCCAGCATGACATAAAGCCTCAACCATTTCAAGATGGCTGTTTGAAACTGAATGTAGAAGATTTCAGCAGATGGCTTTTAATTACTTGAGATATGCCAAAGTGCTGAAAGGAGTATTAGTATCTTCAAACCTAAGGGGTAGCTGTACCTGACACGATGTGAGTGGCATGTGCATTAATGTACCCGTGTCAGCATTTATTCCATCTACAGTTTCTGCCATGAGCTTTATCACAGATAATTGTCTATGATATGAGTGGAACTTCCTTGAGTATTGTTGTAATAGAGCTATAACTAATAAACCTATTACAGAAAGTAAAAGAAAATCCTATGCTTTTTAATGGAAAGTAGAAATAAAGCGACAATCTATATTCATACTCATTTTATCGAGAAAGCTATGGAAACTTTGAATTAAAACTATCATTTTGACCTTTTAGTTGAGTTTATAGGCAAGTCCCTTTTTATCGCGAGCAATTTTTTTTTAAGATGCAGGGAAATTACTGTTACATTAGTTGCATTAAGTAATTGAGAATTTTGAGAGAGAGATATGTCATGCTCACCTTACTCACACAGTTAGTCTCAGCAAGGTCAAGGGACTAATTGTGGACCCAGCGTGCCCTAAGCCAGTTGCAGTACATAATTGCATGCTGCCCTGGGAGCAGCGTAAGAAGGAAATTGTGACTTGAAGCGATTCTGTTTAGTGTTCTTTTGGGTAGGGTCAAAACTAGCCTCAGTGTCTGCTCCCTCCCTTCCCCTACCGGTGGGTGGTGAGTCTGCAGAGCTCATTTCCCCTCCTGGGCTACCATCTGTGATACGATAAACCAATTCACAGAAGAGAAACTCTGAGTTTCTTTCAGGAGGTTTGTGTATCAAACCCTTCTGATTCCTATGTATTCACATACATCTCTGTTCAGAGTATTCAGTTTATATGCTGAAATAAAATTAAGAATTTCATATGATAACATGCAGAAATTTTGTTTTGCATTATTTTAAAACTTCCTTGTAGGACCTTGTGTTAATCAAGTAGTAAACTTTTGATGTTGTTTGATTTACTAGTGATTTTAAGACTCAGCGCAAACCATTTTTCTAAGCAGCTTGTTTAGCCTTAGAAAATGTCACCAACTCGAACTATTTACGCAAGACATTCCAAATTCCTGTGAGTCGAGTGGTGTGTATTTTGGAATTCTTTAACCTCCTTGCAAAATTATCAACTCCCTTTAATTTCAGCTCCTTCCAGGAATATAACCCGGTTTTCCTGGGAGAAAACTATCAGACTCCTCAATGGTATCTTGTATTGGCAGAAAGGTGTATTAGCAGAGGTAGAATACATCTCTGAGCAGCAGATCACCCCTGAAATTTTGTCTGGGCGTGCAAGGGGAAGATTTGAAGCTTTTTGGGGAAATGCATTTCTTCATCACCACAATAGCGATATCTCTTAGAGCAAATACTTTTATTTCTGTGTATTTAAAAAATAAACCCTGTTTAAAATTGCTAATGCTACTTTAGTAAAATATAATGCTGGTTCGTTTCTTTCTTTTCTTTTTCCTCGGGTTCAGGGTAACACTGAATTTTGCTTACCTTTCTTCCTGTTATAGTTTTAAATATATATATACATATATATATATTCTGACATAAAAAAAGAAATCACAGGCTGTCCGACTATAATTCAACTTTTTAACCAGAGTAAATACTGATAATAGCATCTGGCATAATTGAAACCGGCACAGTGAATTTTCCTTTGAGGATCAGTATACAGTTATTATTGCTAAACATGAAGTTTCGTGGGTTTGCTTGCTTAATACACAAAGAGGTTTGTACTCAAGGAGATGTCTTCTTTCTGTTGTCTGCATTCTTAGGCCTGTTAAATGGTGCAATGTTGTGGTCTTGTTAGACAATAATTAGAGAAACAGGATATCTTTACTAAGAATTTCAAATAACCATATGTCATCATTTACAGAAGTATTTTATTTTAAAAAACACTATTGAAATAACTTTGAGATAAACAGTTTGAGCAGTATTTCAGTGCCTGTGCAGGCATTATGGGTATTGACGTTTACATGTACATTTAGAAATTATTAAATATATTGCATTTGCTTGAAGTACAAAATTCTATGTAAAAAAATAGTTCGACCAGGGCTCATAGCACTCTGATTTACACAATTCTAAGTCTGCATTTCATTTTCTTATATTCTGTAATCACATTGCTGCTTTCTCTTCGTGGCAGAAAATGTATAACTTGTGAAATAAGCGCTGTAATTTAGTTTTAATATATTATTTGGCTATTTTTATGTCTACTTTAAATATCTGGTAGGAAAGATATAGCTGCATAATATAAATAAAGCTCAGTGAAATCAGTAGCCACAGATTTTAGTAATCAGTATGAATAGTGAAGTTTACTTTTATCAGGTGACCCCCCGAACAATCAACTCTGCACCACATAAGTGTTATTTAGACTTTGATAGACTAAGATCTTGGCGTCCCCTGGGAGGAAAGAAAGTATAAATACATGCATAACAAACGTGGTCCTTGAACTTTTCTATGTCTGTGTGCATCGGTACATGCCAAACATAACATACTTCAGTTTATTCACCTTCAGGCTTCTGCAGAGGCTATTAGATTGTATAATCTGCAGAGGATACATGTGGAGAGCTTCTTCTTGCTCAGCTCCCAGACCGGCTCTGCTTTGGTGGAGAACAAAGTGCTGGTGGTATCTTCTGATCTTGGCTCTCTCAGGGTATGAGACAAGAGCACACTGAGCCACAGATGTGCCCTTTCTGCATCCCATGAAGCAAATCTGTCCCTGTGCATGTTTGACACAGGTAGTGTGGGTAAAGGCATGAAAAAATTCAGCAAGAACTTCCTTTCCTCTGTCATTTGCCAAGAGAATAGGAGAAACCCGTCAAAACCCCTTAACCATCTCAGATGTCAGCATGTTTGCATAGTATGTATAGATTCCAGGATAGGTACACAACTGTTGCAAGCCATTTGCCTGAAAATTAATATTTTGACACTACTGTGCTTGTAATCTACTGCTTTCTTAAGGTTTAGAACAAAGCTTCATAACAATATAAAAATTAGTCAACAGAGTGTTTTGACATGACAGTGCTAAGCCCAGGGTAAATGTCCAGCTGCACCTCAGAAGCCTGAGGTCCCTGGCAGGGCTGGAAGTGTGGCCACAACTGGGGAGCTTTCTCCAAGATGGTAATGCTCGCCCAGCCTCAAGGACACCCACCTAATTTGGGATATAATATGCCAGTGGGAAAAACAGGGATTTTTTTTTTTTTTTTTTAATCTAAATGGATATGCTGAAATCATCATGTATTTGTAGCAGAGATTTTTAAGAAGAACAAATGATACCAGGATGGAAGATAAAACTACAAGAGTTGACAACAACGCTGTAGATGGCATAAACAGTTGTTTTTAGATACCTTTAGAAATCTAACACATTAAACAAGAAATCTATGAAGAATAGATTTTTCTGATGTGTCAGCTACATCAGCTGGCACTTCTAGTGTACTTTTTGTGCAAGTCACACTGTAAACTGAAATGCAAAGTACATATGGATAGGAAATCCTTTTCCTGTGAATTGTCCAATCAGTCTTGCATTGTTTGAAATTACCATCACTGCATACTTACCATCTTTTCATTTCATAAAGGAAGATTGTGAAACTTGAGAGCAGCAGCATTAAACCTTTGATGTTGAACTGCAAAAAGAAAATAGTAGCAGACAGATTAAAGTCACTAATAGAAAAAAAAGTGAGTCATTAGTCTTTTCTGCTAGTTAAGGATGTGTGGATATTATCAGGAACAAAAGATAATGTGTAGTAAGCTTGGTTTATATGAGTACTGTTTTAGATTAATTAAAGAATATGGAAAAAAGGTCATGGATTCCTTTAGTAGTATCTGCAGATATAACCCATTCTGCAGTTTCTGAGCATAGCAGAGATCTATACTCAGAGACTAAATAGTGAATAAGAATCTGACTATCAAAAAGCAGTTTCTGGGATGAAAGTCATAATCAATCTGTGTGTTTATAATTTTGTATTTCATTGGTGACTTCCAGCATATTTGCCATAACATAGCCATGTGCAATAATAAATATCTCTGCGCTTCATTTTAGGTTTAATTTTAAGTAACTGCATCCTGTAGATGCACAAAAGGATCATATAATCCATGTATTTGTAGTTTCTGCCTATTCATTTATTAGCCACGTTTACAAGCAAGAAGTAGGTTTGTATTTTTTAAAAATATGTGCTTGGTAAGCACTAAATCTAAGACTTATAAAAACATTATCAATATGTTCTAATTAATATTTGCTCTTTTCCTTAAGCTGTTATAAGGATACTTAATGCATAGCTTAAAATTAGAGTTGACAATTGCAAATACAACCCAACCAACATAGTAATAAAATCAATACTTACATTTCCCTTGGGGCCACTATTTACTGTTTGCTGTGCCATTTCCTTAATGGAATGGCAGTTATGTTTGCAGAAACCTTGTAACTATGATTTTTGTATTTTAACTAAAAGCAGCTTTCCTGAAGTAGCATGATTAAAAAAAGAATCTGGAATTGCTTTCAGAAAATTGCTTTAAACATTTTGCAACCAGTTTTAACAAAGACTAAAAGGAAACATCTTTTCATAGTAAATGTCACTGAATTCTAAGATGAATTATTTGTAATGTCTAAAGGCCTTTCAGTTGCATTGCAATAGGCATTTGCCTTAATCTTGAAAAACTTCCCTGATTTGTTTTTACTTTCATTTACTCAGTTCAAATTGTTCCTAATCGCTGAAAGCTCATTCCTGTGTGGAGGTCTGCAATGTTCTCAGAGTGTACAAGGGAGTCTGGCAGTTTATTTGACTTAGCAAATTAAAATAATTGAAGAAAGTATGATCTTTGGAATGAGTCACTGCAGCTGTTGCACAGATCTCATTCTAGTCTTTCACTGAAGTTTGTCATTATATTTATCTATCAAGGCAGCAAGCATTTCTGTGCCTTGCAATGTAACTGTATGGTACAGAAAGCATGATATAGTTGACATTTTTAGTGGAAACAAGTGTCCTATGTGTTCTCATATTCAGGAGAATCTTTCTCCAATGATCCCTGACAAGAGAAATGAGCATCTCAAAGAAAATCTGGGAGTCATCATGGCTTAATAATTTGTTCCTTATGGGGTTCTGCTGACCATGCAGTGTGTTCTTGGCATAGCTGAATTTAGGGTAACAGGTTCTGTCGTAGAACATGGCCACTTACTTTCACTCAACTGTGAGGGACTTATTATTGACTCTAATTATTAACTAATTATTGCCTTTGATCATGTAGCCTTATACCAAACTTTTGGTTTATCGTCATTCTGAAACTACTAATTTGTCTAACATTCATATAAGCAGGTCACTGGTAGTCTGCATCAGTGTCTGATTGTAGTCACTTTACGTGAAATGTCACCATTTCAGGATCTGCTTTCATTTTACTTTTAAGTGAAATGCCAAAATTAAAAAATAAAGAATGCAAAAGAAATTTTCAAATATGGTACTTTGAAAGCACTGGAATTAGAAATG
>VXAY01003992.1:705948-740334 GCA_013399855.1 Oxyruncus cristatus
TTTTTTTTTTTAGTGAAGTGGAAACTATACATATATTGAAAGATGTGTCTTATATATCTAATAAAAGCATAAACATATAAAATCAGATGAGATAGAAAGATGCTGAATTGAAGTGAAAGAAAAATACCAGAACAAAATAGAAGTTCAGGATAAGGTACTTCAATCCAGTTTGGAATATTTTATGATACAAATGTTATGTAAGTTGCAATGTTCCTTGTAACTTTTCTGTTAGGATACTTTTAAAAATTATGATGAATGTTGTCTTTTAAATGCATGTATAATAATATGCAAATTTTTATATATATAGTACAATTTCTGTATAGACTTCAGTAATCAGTAATTGTCTTCAGTAATCACTGTTATAACTTTGTAAAATTTTAAGCTAAAATTTTTATCTAAAATATCCTTTATGTCTGCCCTCAGGCCATTATTCGTTGTTCTAGGTTTTAACAGCAGCAATGATTCAGTTTCCACAGAGAACAAGTAAGGAAAGAAATAGAAATATTTTTCAATATTCAAATATTTTCATTTGATTTTAATACTTCTACACTTTGGAGGAAGGAATTAAAATTTGTCATTAAGATGACATTAGAATACCTGGTTCCGATCACTTGAAAATCAGTCTGAGTATGGCTAAGATATAAATTCCCGCAATTGTGTTTCAAATGCCTACTAGACTTGTTTAGAAACTGGCTACTTTATTGCAGCTGCACTGGTAAGGTCCAGACACGCAGGCTGCTAAACCTGCTCTCCATCACTTTTGCAAGAAAAGAATGTTATTTTGGAACGTCTGACTTTCTTTGTCTAAATTATATTGGTACTAGCATTTTCAGCATTTCATGTCTGTTACCGTAGAAGAAAGTCTCGCTATTTGTTTTTTGGATTTGGCAGGTCAGTTCCCTGCACTTTACTAACACAGTGCTTTAGAACCTCCTTTGGGATACTGTGTTTCTTTACTAACTCACTAGATTGCTCAGAATACCTTACTAACAGCAATCTGTCTTCCACACATACCACTGAAAAAACTTGATGTAGATCTGATGGAAACTAGATTAATCCCATCATCAGAAAACAAACACTTCATGTACTTTAAAGTTTCTTCCAATAGGATTTAATTCTTTGAGTCTTAGAATTTGTTTATGCAAACCTGCAGTATTTAGTGGCATCAGCAAACTTTGTTTCATTAATACTTAGTCACAGCAATTGTGTGAACAGAATCCTAGACACATTCAAGGAAGCATATTTTGAAACAGGATATTGAAAATAAAGTCCATAGGACAACAAAAGTCAGCTTGCATGCTGATGTCAGCATTTGTGTGTGGTGATAAAGCCAAGCTCTTTCCATGATAAAGATAAATTCATATCCAAATCTTTAATAAAAAACAAAACTGATGGTAGCTGTTCACATTAAAGTCAGAAGCATCTTGTAACTCTTCCGGGAGGCTCAATTGTTAGGAACAAAAGTTATGTCCTGTTAAGAAAAAAAAATTAATCACTGAAGTTATTACATAGGATGTAGTGTGTATTCCAGGTTCAAGCTTTATACTGAAGCCTTTGAAGAGGCTGCCCATACCTACCAAATGTTGTAATTGATACAGAATCATTGCTATACAACAGCTGCAATAACAAGGTGCTGCTGCTTTTACTTTAATCTACCTCTCTTTCTGCCAGTTTATTATGTTTTGAATTTATTCTTTTGTAGATCTGTGAGCTATCTTTCTTATGGAAATTAATCTTTTTAAAAGATTTGTACTCTCATTTTCAAACACTAATACATTCATTCAAGTATCCCATTATTCAGAACCAGCTGGCTTTTTATCTAGTGATATTTACTTCAAAAAGCCAAGTTAAATGGTATCATAGATTAATTCTCAGGGCACAGGAAAGCTTTTTTAGAGAAAAAGAGATTTGGTAATTACTTAGAATATCGCAATAAAATCACAGAACATGTCAAAAATGCGTTATGTAATCTGTCATAATACAAAACTTAAAAAAAGTTAATTCACTGAATTGAATCTAATATGTGGCATCACTATATGATTTTTAAGTGGAACATTATGTAAGGATAAAACTTTGCTGTAATTTATAATAAGCTATGTCATGATTTTTAGTTATGTGTTTTTTCTTTGGAGAAAGCACTGAAACTTCAAAAAGGGCATTATCCACTGAAATTTCTTACATAAATCAAACTGGAAATAAGACACATTTTACAATTCAATTTAAGATCCCACAGAGACAATAATGTTGCAAGCTGTGCATTTTGCAGAGTAATATAGTAATGTCTAGTTTGCATTTTTGAAAAACCAAATTAATCACACTTTATTGAATATGTTGAAGCAAACCTAAAATTCATCTATTATTAAAAAACTTGTGCAACAAACACAAACTATATTTTATACATAAAGGACAAACTCATTTATTCATTAGGTTAAAACACTTGGAGTTTGCATTTTGTAGCTACTAAAGAAATGACATTTGCTATCTGTTCTCTTTTTTAAATTTTTCAAAGCACTGTGTTCAGGCTAATCTGCTTGAAAAATTGTACTAATACTTTAACATAGTGTCAGTCCTGAAGACTGCACAGAAATCCCTGTGGAAACTAAGTGTAGTCTTGATATTTAAATTTCCTTTTTTAGTGAATCACTTAACAGGACAAATGTTCTGTTATCATATATCTCATTTAAGTAACATAGTTTATCCCTTGATAAATTAACCACAAGATAATAAACTTTTTAGCCAATTTTTAGCATTTGTACGTCCCTTGAGCTAACATACTTAGACACCACTTTGAATTAAGACTTGTATCTTTTCACTCAGCTGTGCTCAGACTGGTACATCAAAGCAACAAGAATGAAAATTTGGCCTTAATCAAGTCTCACTGACTACAGTGGAAACAAGATTTCAGTCTTAGTCTTTGAAAGGGAAAGATTTTAAAATTATTTGTAGATGTTTTCCTGTTTTAGAATATGATTGTGGAATTACGAATTCTATGTCTTGTGGGGCAGGTAAGCTGTATCCCAAATTTAGATGCCAAATATCAGGTGCTTCTACTTGTAATTCCATTTCTAGGAATACCGTCTTAACTTATTCTGGCCTTTAGGCCAAATTTGATTTCTAGGATTTGATTTCTGCGATAATTGTTTCCTGTTAGCAGTTTGTCTGTGCATTTATGTCTTGATGATTTAAAAGTGAGAAATGCAGCTTTTTCTATTTGTCAGAAATCTATATTGACTGTGCACAAAACAGCTTGTTTGCAAAAACAAAGCTTTTGAAGAAATGTTCACTTTCATTTTAAAGAAAAAAATTAAATCAGAATAATAATAAACAAAAATTTTAGAATTTGGAAAAGATTTTTTCATAATTTTTCCTGAAGCATCAGAAAAACTTCTAGCCCTTGTCCAATATTTTAATTCAAGGTGTATTCTTCAAGGTCTATTCCTAAAGAGTTTTCAATCTGAAATTAACATTGTTGCCTTTTTTTTTTTTTTTTTTTAATTAAGCAGCATAAAACACATTGTCCAGTAGTTGAAAGATTTGAAGCAACTCTCAGGTGCTTGGCCACCCTAATGGAATCCACACCAGCAGCTCAGGTGTTTTCATATGGTTTTGAGAAACTTAGGATGAGTGATGACCTACAAATACCTGATACAAATCCCCCCCCACCGTGGCAGAGTGAAACTACATGATCTTTGAGATCTACATGATCTTTAAGGTCCCCTTCCAAATTATTCTATCATTCTGTACTGAGTTGATCAATGTAAATTACTAATGTATGGTAACATCTTGTTTGTAGGGCTTAAGTCTGAGGGACTTAACACACAGAAACATCTTTATCCATGTAGTGTGCGGAGGACTGAAGGCAGGTTGCTGAGAAGGCATCTAGCCCACCTGTTATTATATAATAACCACCAGTTATACACTAGTCAAAACTTGTTCAGAAAGCAAGAGACAGGAACAGAGGTTGTCTTTGTCAACACTGCACCCACAATTCTGACCTGGAGAATATTGTCACTAATTGAGTCAAGGTAGGATGAAGAAAGAATACTTTTTTGTCTATGTGTATACCTATTGTCTCTCCTGTTATGTAACTCCCCTCATCTCTGACCGGCTGAATTATTGGCCGTGAAGAAAGATTGAATGGAGCTAGGAAACACAGTAAGATATGTTATTATGTTTTTTTCTGACCACTGAAAGAGTGTAGCATCCTGATTTTTATTAAATGAGATCTGGATATAAATATCTTACTACAAATTTTTTCTAAGACACAGTTAAAGATACCATTTGAAGTACACTTAGGAGGGGTGTGCCTTCTTCACAAATCGGCTTGATATAAGATGCTAATACATAAAAATGACTACAATGAATAAAATTCATGTGAGCCTGGTAAAGTTCAGAGTACTAAATCTTGATATAATAGCTTAGGTGAACTTCCTTGTCCTAGAACTAATACAGGAAAAAAAAGACACAACTGTAAAACCAATATTGAAGAAATTATCATAACATGCTATCATTTAATGACAACAGGCTTTTGTGTCAAAGACTTGCTTGACTCTTTTGTCTCTTCCACATTAGGTGAAAATTTTTGCTACTAGACGTGGCTGCGTAACAGTGGTTACCAACAGCATGTTGGTAATTCAAAGTGATCCAGTAATTTTTTGAAGTAAATAACTATGTTGTGTTTAATAGCTTTAAGATAGTGATATCTCTCTGTTTTAAAAAGGGAACAAAAATACCCAAATTAATTAGGAAGTAGTTATACCCTCCTCCCACCAAATCATAAAAATCCAAGGAAATATTTGAGAAATTTACTGTTTAAGATGTATCATTTTCACATTCTTACCCTCTTAATCCAATTTCATACTTTTAGCTGCCTTTATGATTTTACCTTTGATCATTTTTGTAAGGCTCCCGTTAGAAAAAACAACAGCAGTTCTGAATAGAGTAGGGTATCAATTCATAAACAGAGAATGTTGGTAGACTAAATCTCAAAGAGAAGATGATCCTTTTTGCATAAACAACAGCAATCATGAGAAGCACATATGCATTTATATGTAGATTTTCCCTACTGAGGGAAATTCCTTGTAGCCCCTTGTCTCTGTATATGTACTATTTCTTATTGTACTTTCATACTATAAGCCCTTAGAGGCCAGGAATGTCCACCTGCTCTAACTGTCACATATTATTACTATTACTACTGTTACTACTAGTCATACTAGTTGTCATTTTTTTTCATTGTCGTGTTGAGAAAACAATAAATTATGTGCAGAAACAGTTTCAGCAGTCCTGAAACAAGACTCAGGATCCCTAAACTGTTTGGTAAGATTTCCTTCTTTAAGTAATAGAATGTCACGATCATCTGTGTCGGGACATGGAACTACAGAAAAAAACCCAAAGGATTAAGTGTACAGTGAGGTTACTGTAGGATAATTAAGTACTGAATAACAGCTGAGCTGTAAAAATGATTTTTGGTAATAATGTATGTGTTATTCTTGAACAAGGGAAGCATAGTATAATTTTGTTTGCTAGGCTGTAAATAACTTGGTGGACATATATTCTCCATTTAAAAATCCAAGTATATGAAAAGAAGATATTTTTAGTAAGATTCTGGCTCACAATTTGTTGTACCATTTATGTATTTACATATGTAGTTTGTGTGTGCATGTGATGTAAAGGTAGAGATGTACACACATGCATGTCTATTCAAATAACATTGAAATGGTGAAGTTCCAATGGTGAAGCTAGAAAAAGGTAATTTTTAATAGTAATAATAATAATACAGTAGTAATAATCACCGGATTCCTTTGAGATGTGAGCCTCTTACATGCTGCAAATTTACAAAAAGTCTATATAAGACCTAAAAATTATAGACTGTATCAGAATGATCATAAGAGACCTAAATCAAAACTGTACAGGCAACTCAAAAGTAAGACAATTTCTTACAAAGCTTTGAGTTAGCACCTGCTTCCCAAAGGAGATGGAGATGGCTCTGTGAGCCTCTGAGCTTGTGCAGCCTTCTGGCTTTCCTGCAGAAGTTTTCTAGTGTAGAAGAGACACAGCACCGATTTGGAAGCCTCTGTGCCCAGCCCCATGCTGCACATCAAGCCAATATCTGGGCAAACACAGGCATGTGCTCTGGAGAGTGCCTGAAACTTGCCGCAGTTGGTGGGGTTTCATGCAGCCAACCTGTGGTTATTTTCCCAGAGAGCACAGGGTTGTAATTGCTGTGAGACTTGCAATCACCTTTGCTTAAGACTGGATATTAATCTGTTGATTAATAAGGACTGATTTTTGACAATTCAGCCTTGTTTCCTAAGAAAATGACTAAAAATTTCAGTGAGTAAAAGTCCAAAGAATGATGTCTAATAAAGCATTCTGTGTGCAACCTTTTAGAGCCCATGTGCTGTTAAGACTTTGTGCAGCATTTGTGCTGGAAATTGAAACATTCCTTTTTAGTTTAGCAATTTAAAAAAAAAAAAAATCATCAAGATGTTGAATTACCTGTAATATGTCAACCTCCCTGCTTTGCTTTCTCATCCTTGGTGCATTTTCTTCTAAATAGATTGAACAGGAGTTTACAGAGGCCTTCTTGCTTTTGATTTCGATGCTTTCAAGCCCAGTGTATCTTGCATCATTTATTTTTCCGTATTTTAACAAAGCTGAAACAGGTGGGGCAAAATGTGTACAGACTAATGGGATGTGTCTACTTACAGAAGACATTAGGAAACTTAGGATTCTCACTTTATGCAGTTTCTCTATTAAGTTAATTTTTGCACTTCAGTATATTTGCTGAGAGTTTTCTACTATTTTGTTTCTTTAGTTTATAGCATTACAGAACTACCCGCAATACTTAGGTGTCCTGAAAACCTGCAGGACTTTTCTTGTTGAGTTAAAGAGTCAATAATTAGGTTATTATTTTTTAAAACTTTTTGAGTCATTTGAGAAACCATTTTAGTAAAGATAAAGAAAAAGGGGAGGACAAGTTCCTGAATATATAAATGTTACATTGCTTTGGTTTGCTTTTTTTGTTTTTGAGCACTGCTAATATCAAATTAGAAGCTGTAAAACACAGACTAGAGGTAGTAAGGATCAGAAATCAGGGTCCACACCAACTAAGGAATTGCCTGAATCAGACTAGTGTAGGTATTAAGCACAACTTCCCATCCAAATCTGTATTTTCTACAAAACTCAGACGCTTTCTTATAGGCCTGAATCATTCAGAAGCTCAAATTTGCATCTTTCACCTTGGAGAAGTTTCTGGATCTGTCTGTTTTAGTTTCCACTGTACTAAAAAGGAAGCCTATTATACTGAGCCTGTTATACTGATTATACAGGGCAACAAATTGAATGAGGATAACTTCTTTCTTTATAAACTGAAATAACAAGGGACCTTATACTGAAAAAAACTTAAAACCATATTTCCCAGAAAATGTTCTAAATATGATATTATGTACTACTCAGCTAGGCATATTCACTCTTATCTCTTCCCTAGGCATACAGAAAATATGAATATCCACAAGTACATATAATGAGTGTATAAAGTAATATATTAATTATCTATTGAATGAGGAATTTTTATAAAAAAAAGCAAAACTGTAATCGACATGCTCACTAAATACTTTGTGATGTACATTGTGTTGAAAGAGAGATAAAGAAAATGTAGTTTTCTGTGTATTTTGTTTGACTTCTGATGGCTCATTAGTCTTCAGATTTAAAAAACTCTGCCTCAAGGGACTGACTGTACTTCTAGCTTTCTGGTCTGAAGTTAACATATTTGCACAGGTGTTACTGACAGTAAAATGGGGTTCCTTTTTTATTTTCCTGAATACATTGCATACAACTACGTCTGATTTTCTGTCACAAATTTATTTTTACATATCTAAATTGCATTCTTATCTTAGAAGATCATATAACCATAAAAATAAAGTGGTCTTTATCTATGAAACGAGTGCAAGTTAGATCTTACTAAAAGGCGACAAATGGAAAATCTATTTTTAGGTAAATGTCACACAGCCTGTAACTGAGTTGCTGAGCTTTCAGTTGTCTTGGACAGTTTCATTATTCATTAAATTGAATTTTAGAAAGCTTTCCTTGTGTTTATCTTTTTGGTGAAATAATGAAGGATTAGCATAAAATACATATATCTTCCATGGGATTCATTGTAACTGTAAAAAAAATTCTTTCACTTATTAACTTCTATAAATTCAGTATTTTCTGGTTAAGCCCATACTCTGATATTCAGCATTTAGAATTCCATCTTATTTACTGGAATTAACAGTTTCTACTACAGATTTTATTATCAGAACATAAATATGGAAGAAGGTGCGTTAAGTGGGTACAAATCTGGCTTACGGTGCAAAGTGCAGTTATAATTTCTTTGCCATTGCCACAAAACAAGTATGCAATAAATTTAAGGCAGTGAATGAAGCAGTCAACATGATTGAGGCTATAACCTGTTTTTCAGCTTACTACTGCTGTCAGCAAAGAAAGCATACTTGATTCCAAAGATTCTTTTGGCTTCTCCTTTATATATTTTTGTAGGAAAATGTTTACTGAAGAGTAGTGTCTTTTTTTTTTTTTAAAGAATTTGGTGCTAGACATGTATATGCTCTGTTGTGATAATAGCAGAACTACAAATATGAGAACAACCAACCTACTATTTTAGAGAAAATTATAAAAACTTTGACTTATGAGGCCACATTGCTTATGGCCTATTTAAGAGGATAAGCATGATTATATAACAAGAAAATGCCCAACCAATGCAAAATTTCATGGGGGGTAAAAAAGAAAAGAAAAATCCTTATGTAGAGCCAAATCTTAGGAAATGCGCTATTTTCCTATGTCATAGTACTTGCTCTCCTGATCCCTTTGTGGTCTCAGAAGAGGGAGTAATGCATTTTTTAAAGTATCAATAATATTAGACAGATATGGTTTACATATGACAAAGGTTGGGTTTTTTTTTTTGTCTTTAATGAGGTAACAGTAACATAGAGGTATTAGAAAAATATCTTTTTCTTTAGATATCTGTCCTTTATACAGTCTCACAACACTCATATATTGCAGGTAAATACTACAACTGCTTTTAGGAAACTGAATTATACAGAAATCAAATCTCAAATTTATAGCAATTAAAAGTCTAAAGCAGCAGGATTTGATTTGGACCGTTTATAAAACTGTTTCCTCACTGTCAGGAGGCTAAGATTACCAATTTTTAACATGCTGATTATGCATATTTTCCAGTGGACATAAATAGCCTAGATCATGAATAGTCCACTTCAGAAAAATGAGCCAACACAGCTGATACTGATGCTTTGTTTGGTAATTGTTGCTGAGATACAAATTGTTTCAGGAAACACAGATGATAACAGAAAGATTAGGGGACTGAAGGAAGATCAGTAGCACTCCAGAAAAACATAAATTGTGGTTTGAGTTGTTAGTAGGCAATCAGGCTCTCGTTTGTGTTTTTGCTATGTGATATCACTTGTGTATGTAATAGTACCTGAAACCATCCCTTATCCATGGGATGGGATTGACTTACCTGAAGAAAGGCTTGAAATGTTCTCTGCAGTGCCGTAAAATATCCAGTTTTCCACATGAAAGGAAAGAGAAGACCTGAAGGTCTGGCATATAGCCTAATTTTAATTTCTAAAAACCACCTATAATCAAGAAAGGTTTGACTTAGTTGCCTAAACATATTTATGCTACTAGCTTAGATGCCCTCAAGTATCCTGCGTGATCTACACCTGCAGATGCTGTGTTATACTCACCAACAGTATAAGACATGATTCAAATTATTTTGACCATCTCAGGTGTTTTGTGTTTAGGCCATTGAACTGAGTTTGGGAGAAGTGTTACTGTAGTCTCTGGAACCAGGAGATTCAGATTCAGCTGACCAAAGATAGGTCTGTCTCCCACAGAGTAAGCTCAAGAATTCTCCAGAGCCTGTTGGCTGGATCCCTGTTGGCTAGCACAGGAATTAACTGTTCAGCTCACATTGTAGGAACCAAAATTTAAGCAAACTGAGTCCTAATGGGGACAAAACAAGAAAGGAAAAGGAGTCTGCAAATAAGGGTAGTGTTTGTAAAAATGAACCTAGTGCATTTAGATCAGCGTTTGTTTGCGAGGCCGACGATGCACAGTGTGGTTTTCTGCTTCATTTTCTTTTTCTTGGCTGCATTACCTTCCAGTATTCCAGAATTGTTTCAATTTATTATTACCATCCTTAGCTACCTAATTGTGCTACTAATGAATACAAATAATCCAGGCATCAGGCTTTTGCAGACCCACTTCAGTATACAAATAATGGTTTGTTGTATAACTGCTGATTATGGGAGAAGGTAACTCACATTATGGAAAATATGTGCTGAAATATTGGTGATGAGGAAAGCAATGAATTCTGTACTATGCCTTTTAAATTATGAAAATGTATTGTCATTTTTGTTCCGTGGGGTTGTCCATCATGAGTAAATGTGAGATCATCTGAGCCCAGTTTTTATGTATGTGTACTTATATTTGGAACTTCATTTCAATTTTTTGAGTGCTTGTATTAGCACTATTGCACATGAAATACGTAGTTGGCTACCGAATTGCCTATTCAAGTACATATGTATGGAGTTCGAGCACTCAACATTAAGCATTTGCATTTCAAAATTGGATCCCTTATGCCTGAAAGCTTTGAAAATGCTACTCTATGGTCAGCCTAGTGCAGCATCAATTGAAATGCTGTTTGAATGCAATGTAGAGCTTCCAATTGCTGCTTCAGAAAGTGTTATGCTGAATCTGGAACACTTTGCATAATTTAATTAATTATGCCACTAAAAACTGATTTTCTCTCAATTTAAAGCAAACAGCTTTTATGAGGGTGAACTGAAGCACCCAGGGATATCAGGTGTCCAAGCTTTTAATCCTATTACAAAGACTTGACAACCACTGATGGAAACTGGAAAAACATAAGCCTCAAGCAGGGCAACAAGTGAAGAGGAAGAAGGCAACAGATTTTTAATGCTCTTTGAAACCACTGTACGCATTAAATCAAAATCAAATGTAAAAAGTGACAGAACTGGTACCTTGCACTTTGTTGTGCAAGCAGTGAATAGTGTCTAAGGAATAACACTTATTTTGTTTTGACATTAATGAAAATAACTGTTTCCTCTAAGAGGAAGAATGTTCTGCTTAACTAGCATAAGAAAAACACAGGACTGTTTGCATCTGTGTCTGTTAACTTAAAGTGTTGAGGAGCACCACAGCCTGCAGTTTTGAAAGTGGTTTCTAATGTTATGGATTGGATTCTGTCTATAATTCATTTTCCATGTAAATAAATCTTAACAGATGATTCCAGACTACAAGTATTAAAGAAACTGTCACTAGCTAAATGCTAGCCTTGATACTTCACTTTCTGAAGCTTCTCTTCTCTCTTCCAATTTATTATTGGGTTCGATATCATGCTAGAACAGTAGACACTGTAATTTTGAGGCAGAAGGGGGTACTGATTTAGAAAAGCTCTAATTTCTGAGTCACATAATCAGAGCCATAATTCGCAAACTATGACTGACAGTGCAAAATTCTGTGACCAGGTTAGGAAAGGTCACAGCAGAATTGACTCCATCTGCATATTGAACATCAGCATGTAACATGAAATCAACTGCACTGTAGAAGATCTGGATGATAAATAGGAAAATACTACTGGGAATTGACCAGCCCTAAAAGATGCAAACAACTTCCTTGCTTATAATACTAGCAAATATTAATATAATTACTAATATGTATTTATGTATTACTTATATTCTTCCTATATAGAGAGATTATATATATATATATATGACATAAATCTCTCTCTCTCCATACATATATCTACATCTATCTATCTGTCTATCTATGAGACAGGATAGACTTGTCTCAAAGGGGAAACAGGAGTTAGCAGGGCTTATTTAAAGAGCTTTAACGTAGATTTGAAGACAGAAAGGGATGAAATCAAGCTCACTAGAGATAAGCCTGGAGGAGGCACACCAGTGTTTGAGGGACAGTGTGTTAGCAAGGTCCTTTGCTCTGCCATCTCACTGGAAGTAGAGGATGGAGAGTCATGTGGCGGCAAAGAGAAAAGGATTATCCATGTGTTAGAAATCGTGGAAGCGCCTGAGAACGATCATGTAGGAATTAAGGCTTTGTGCCCCAAAAAGGCAGTGGGATCAATAGTCCAGCTGAAGTGCATCTACAGCAATGCCAGCTGCATGGCCACCAAACAGGAGGAGCTGGAAGCCATTGTGCAGCTTCTGTACAATGTAAAAAACTGTACAACTGTAACAGTTGTAAACTGTATAACATAGTTGCCAGCATAAAGACATGGTGGGGTGACTTCCACAACTGCAGTGCTGCAATGGATTGCTATGAACTCTTCAGAAGGCATAATCAAAAAAGGAGATGCAGTGGGGTAGTGCTGTATGTTAGGGAGTGAAATATGTATGTCACAGTGGTAAAAAGCAGAAAATTAGAGAATATAAAATTAAAAGGAAAAAAAAAGATTTTTTCCAGCTAAGATTTAGCTCCTTCACTGTGTGTTTAAAAGTAAGTTCATGCTTTTTGGGAGTGTCTGAGTTCTCAAAATACAAGAAAACATTTTCACTTATCAGAGGTGACGAGATTCAAATCATTCAAATCGTATTAACCAGCTCAACTATGTACACTACATAAAGGTTATGACAGTTTCTTGTAAAATAATGAAAGTATCTCATATAATTGATTCTTTTCATTGTTTCATAAAATTGCCTTGTTTGATAGCAGGAGAGTTTGGACTGAATTTTCATTACCTACTTCTGAACAATTTACACTGGGATTGAGACAGTATTGAGCTAATGAGTTAGAATTTATATTGAGCCTTAACTGTCTTCATGAAGTAACTAGGGAAAGAAAATCATGGCAATAATGGAGTATTTTTCATTATAAACTACGTTGTACAGCTTTTACAATCAGGTTTTTAATAGATCTAGAGAAATTAAATTGGAATTCTACCAACTTCTGTGCTTTTGTCATCCAGTGAAAATGATGTTAAAATATCTCAAGACTCATGGGCTTATCCCCTTTCAACTGAAGTATGAAGGAGTTGGTATCATTCCTGTTGTTTTTCAGGCCCTGTTGTTCATTAATGAGTAAGATGTATATAGAAAAACATTCAGGAATATGCACTTTGTAATAATCCCTAATGCTAATTAGAAATTGAGTATAGATTAAATACATCTTGACTGATGTTATCCTAAAGTTCTTATCAAGAGACATTCTCATGAAAATAGTAGAAACTTTCAAAGTCAGGAGGTTGAAATTGTGCTCTACATGAAAAAGGAAGCAATCATATATTGCTGATGGGTATTTTAATACTGCTGAGAATGCATGCATATATCCATATTTATTAATATATTCAAACATTGTTTATTGATTGTGTATGGTAAATAAACTCATACGATGAGTGTATAGATTACTTTGTATTCATAAACATACCTATACTCAATCTCAGCATTATACATTATACTACACACTGTGAATAATATAACTTGTCTGATTGGAAGATTTTAAACTTTTCATAGCATATAAATATACAAATTAATGATGATATATGAATAGTTGATGTCCTTTATATATAGTGTATAGTAGTTTTCTTTAATTGTATCCTGTTCTTTAATTCAGTGGGTAGTTTTTCTGAGGAAGTCTGCAATAGTGAAAAAGGGTGTTTCTGAAATAAATTAAATTATTTCTCATCTCAATACTTACTTGTCCACATTCTTCCTTGCTGTTAGTCTGTTCCACCAGCAGAAGACTGCAGGAATCAATGTAGTCCCTTACATTTTAATTAATAATATGAAATAAAAATTGAATATCATCAGCGAGCCCATATGCATGCACGTTGGTGCCCTCAATAAATAAAATTTTTAGTTACTTCATGTTTGTTTATTCACAAATACAGGAAAAAAATGACTGTAGTTGAAATTTTAATTGTCATAACTGGCCATATTCTTTGGTTAGACATTTTGCAGGCAAAAATATTCTCTCACAAATGCCATATATAGTTTTACTTGCTAAGTATGGGAAAAGTATATGTAAAATATACATGAAGCACAGACTTCATGTGATTGAGCATGACTATAACACTTCTAGGTTTGTGTGCTAAATATTAACTTTAAAAAGTTATCCTTACATACCTCTTTCAGAGAGTGGAAAAAAAGCCTGAAGTCCTTCCCCAGCCCACATATTAAAAAAAGAAAAAAAAAATTGCCACTTGCAAAAAAAAGATTAGATTACTGGCCTTGCTTCCAAATTCAGAAATTGAAAATTTGGAGTCTTCATTCATCCAAATAATATATATTCATTCCCCACAGGCAGCAGTGATGGTTCTTGGGATAAAGAAAAACTTCAGTCTCCCCCCACCCAAGGATCACAGGCCTCTGTTAACCACCCCAACTTGCCTGGACAGCATAATGTTCCAGTTAGCCATCCTCTCAACCCTCTTCAACAGAACCACCTTCTGCCAAATGGTACGGGTTGACATCTTTCAGCACTAACATCAGCAGTTTTCTAGTTCCTGGGGTTGTTTTGGTTTTTTTTTTGGTTTGTTCGGTTGTTTTTTTTTGGTTTTTTTTTTTTTGGTGTTTATATAAATAGGCAATGAAAAAATCAAGGATGTGGGGAATACCTGGAATACTTCCTTTACAGTATTAAGCAGGGGAAGTGGAGACAGTAAAGACCAAATACACATACAAGAAAATTGATACTTAAAATAACTGCTAACCTGTGCATCAGTGGCGTAATAGTGTATTGCTAAGGCACCTTACAGCAGATATTAAAAATGATAATAAATAGCCATTACTTAGCAATGATATACATTACACTGATATGAACAAACGAAGAGGTCTAATAGCCTCTCCTTGTGGCTAGAAACCCTCTACGGTTGCTAGTGATTCACCCATGCATATCCAAGAAGAGAACTGACATAGTGCTGCTCTGTCCTGCAGTGTGAACCATCTTGTCACCCATCACTTGAATATTGTCCATCAGGAGAAAAAGAAGGCAGTGTTTAAAAAAGATACATAAACCTGTTTCCCTTTTTTCTTTTCTCCGAACAGGATTGGAACTTCCTTTTATGATGATGCCCCACCCGTTAATTCCCGTGAGCCTACCTCCAGCATCTGTCACGATGGCAATGAGCCAGATGAATCACCTTAGTACCATTGCCAACATGGCAGCAGCAGCACAAGTGCAGAGTCCTCCATCCAGAGTTGAGACATCTGTTATTAAGGTAACTATAATAAACCAAAACAAAAAGCACAAAGTTGTAACACACTCCCAACCGTCATAAAGATGTATAGGTATCAGATGTTCTAAGGTAAGTCATAAAGTCATTATATACAAGAAAACCAAGTGTTGTGGCTTTGGGAGCACAGTAGGCTGCTGGTGGCCAGTTTTATCTCAAGTTTCCTTCCCCCTCTCTAAATCAACATTAAAGCAGCACTTGAAGCATTTTCATACGAGATACACAGCTTTGTGATTTCTCATATTTCCTAGTCCGTAATCTCATGGCAACATTCCTCAAGATATCAAGGAAAAAATTACTCTTTTCTTAAATTAGAAGAGATTGTTCTTCCAACTTTAAGAATTTGAAGTGAAATGCAACAAGTTATCTGAAGAAGGCTGAAAGGCTTGATACTGTACCCTCTGCAGAACCTAAGTTTGCCAAATCCCAGAACGAATTAGAGTGAAGTTGCACAGAGCAAACCCAGTAATCTGCGGGTCAGAACAGTAGTATTGTAGAGATATCTGTTATCATGTGACTGTGTATAGTATTTTAACCATAGGCAGTCCCAAACCAGAAAATTTTCCTTATCCTGGAGTTCTTTTACTTCTTAACGAGTTTATTCCTGTAACTCATCTAGTTGGAGAGATAGTTTTCTTATAATCTAAGTGATGATTTTAAAAGTACCTAGCAATTTTGGGCTCTCTGAAATATTACAAACACTTTGTAACTGGAAAATCATATATATATATATATATATTTCAAAATCTTGTTTACTTAAGCATTTGTTTGTATTGATAATCTATACTATATATGTCTGTCATTTTTGAAAATTCAGCTATCTCCTGGCAAGTTATTTGACAAACCAGGTTTTGTGTTCCCATCTGGTTTGCACATGACCATAAGTTAAAAATATGTGGATTACAATGAAATGTTTTTAGATGACCAGATTAACCTGAATTGTCTTTAGAAAAGTGTTTGTACCCAAGGGTTTCTGTAGAACCGGATGGAGACATTACCCAAGTGCTGCCGTGACTTCTTCAGTCAAGTCCTGTGACACACTGCCCACAACACATTTCTACTACAGCTATATGCATAAACCCAAGTGTTAATCTGCCATCCAGAACTCACTTATAAATGTAAGATCTTGTTGCACATAGTTATTTCAATAATACTGTAAGGTCTAAGGAACTTATTCTTGAGGGACTTTCCTACTCATTCCTTCAACCCCATTGTGGTATAGCATATGCCTAAATTTATGTCTTCTGTTTTTATCTATGGCAGATGAATATGGTCATGTGGATAGAGGTAACACAGCCAAGTAATTATGTTCCTATTTTTTGATAATGAACAGGATTGAAACATAAACTCCAGGAAGTTGAAAGACTGAGGTCAGTGTTAGGGGATTTTCTTCCCTTAAGGATAGACAGAATGTCACTGGCAATTTACCTGTTCTTCACTAGGCATAGTCAGAGGCTATGATTTATTGTCCATTGAATTATATGCACTAAGTAGTTGAGCAGGAAACTCTAATCAGCATACTTTTTGAACCTTACACTGGCAGTGTAATGTTTATGAATAATAACCTATACTACAATCAAAATAAATATCTTAGAGAATGAATGTAAGTGAGAAGGTCAGACCTTCTTTTTCTTTATTTTTGCAGGAAAGGATAAATAGTGCAGTTGCTCTCTTTCATGAAACTATTTGTTATTAGGATTATAGCTTCCGTTTTTTTTTACTGCTACATTTTCAAACTTCTTGGGTTTGTTTTCATTATCTCTTGACTCATTTTTTGACCATAATTTTTACTGAAATATTTTCTCCTCAGTGACAATATTTCCACAAGTCGTTTTGAAAAGTTTGGGAATCACTCATCTCGGAGTTTGTAGTTGTAACCTGAAAAGACAACATAGATTTGTGATTAGAATAAAGGATGTTTACCAGTTTAAACTCTGCTTGAAAGTTAGAAGGCCTATGAGAAGTTTGTACTTGGAAAAGTAAATCAATAGTCACCATATCTAATTAAATAACAAAGAACAAAATCACGTCCTAGAAAATCTGAGTCTTCATATTATAAACAACCAGGTTCACTGGATAGAATTGTCTTTGTGAACAGTGCTACAGTAGATGACTTGCTGACCTTTCCTTCCAATTCACCAAGTTCACAGCTAGTGCTGTTATCTTTAAATTCACAAAGCTTCAAATGCCTTTCTATTACTGGGCAATATTTCATTTCTTTGTGATAAGAAGTTGGAATAAAGCTGAGATCATGTACTAACTAAACATTTTATCCTGCTATATTCAGGAGATGAGACAAAGACAAAATTACAAGGGAAGCCTTACAAAGCAACACCTTAGATTTGGCAGTGAACTCTGAGCTCTGAAATCTTCAGAATTATATTTCAGAAGAGTGTTGTGCCCTTTTGAACATGAGACGAACATTAGATGTCTTTTTGTAATGGAATGTTTAGATATATGAGTTGGATGAATAAGAGGAGAGCAACAACAAGCAGGGACAGCAGATTGTGACAGCAATGAATTGCAGTGAGTGTGACAGCTGTGACCTGGGGATGCTTTAGACATGAAGTGGCTTTCATCACCTGCCCATAGTTTCAAAGGCTCAGCTTGTTAGCAGCTTCACTACATCAGTTTTTTTCACTCAGCAGAAAGATATATGAAAATGTAAAGGACATTCCTCATATTAATAGCAACTTGAAATTACATTGTAAAAGTTAGATCAGAGCAGCATGCCAGAATCAAAAATTGCAATTTATCGGTATGTTACTAATACTTATAGAAAGAATTAAGAATAAAACAGAAGAAACCAATACCTCCAGCTGAAAAAGTGACTGGTAGCACAGTAGTTTTCCACTGCATAATAAATATATCAGACTAAATTTTGCTAATTACCTCAATATATCACAGCACTTGTTGTGCTCCACTAGTTTATGACTTCTTTTATATCTATATATATAGATACATATATTCCTGTTATCAATTAGCTGGAATTTAATACTAATTTATTTAACAAAAGTAACTGCTGACAGATTTTATTTTTTAGATAACTCAATTTATAGGACTATTCTTACATGAAATTTCATTTTAGCATTCATTCACTTTCTCCTATTTCAGTGGCAATATGTATGTGTTCCCGTTGATGTTATTTAATGTTCTTATCTTTTTTTTGCTATAATATTTGCCCCAAAGTCCAAATAGTAGCCAAAGAGAAGAAATATGTCACTGCCATACAGAAATGACTGAACAGAGTAAATTTTAATGTCTCATGTCAGACTGGTGGTGAGCAAGTTCAGAGAGCATACCTGAAAGCAAACAGACTTCTGAAGAGGAAAATGAGCGAGTTCACTTCATGGAGAGGTTGGGCAGCAAAGGGACTGTAGAAGCTTCAGCTTATGTCTTTTGTAACTACTGTGTGAGCAGGCCTTGAGTTAAGTGCAGACTTTAAATACCAGAAATACTTGCCACTATAAGGTGTTTTGTGTAGAAAGGTTTACATTACTTACATAACTTACATTACTTTACATTAATTAAATAACTTATTTTCCATTTACCAAAATTATGACCTTTTTTTTTAAATAAGATTAGATGAAGTACTTCTCGAAATTTTCTGGCACACCCTCCTGTAGAGACAGGGGCCATAAGAACTTTGAAAGTACAACTGTACTTGTAACTTGAAAGTACAGTTAGATATCCTGGATAGAAAAACCTTCCCCCTTGCTGCTGTGGCCAACAAAACAGAATTTTCCTGTACTGTAAACTTGAAAAATCTGCCAAAATTGTCAATGCATTCATTGGTTATTACTGTAAAATCTTTTGATTTGATTGTCTTCATGCATTGAATAAAATTAAATCCAAAACCTATGTTAAAGGACCATCACTAAAGTTCAAAGGACATAAGACATAACATCAGGAAATATCAGAATGCCTGAACAACCTTAATGTTACAGCATTCCATCCATATAATACACTGCAATTTTAATTTTACTGCCATATCATGTATTTTTCTGCAGAAAAATCACCTCATTCACTGAATGTTTAGTTATTCTCTATTTAATTTTTTAAAGTTAAGTGTCTGTCCCAGTCTTATTTAGCCTGTGTGATCCAAATCCTGTGTTGAATGCAAAAGTTTGTTATGGACATTTGTGTGCCTTACAGGAAAAGCATTATGCAAACAGTGGCAGCATTCCTGTGAAGCTAGATATGCTATACTCATTTTACAGAAGGGGAATGAGTACAAAACTGATTGTATCCCAAGCTGGCAGAAATGCCCTTTTTGTATGCCTAACCTGAAAAACACCTGACTTCTCAGATAACCTACTATTTGTAGAGACATTTGTGCATTCAAAATAGAAATTCTGACATTACTTTGAAGTGATTTTTTTGAATACAAGTGCATGAAGAGGGAAGCTACTTTCATTTCCTCTTTATCTGATACATGAAGTATGATCAAATTTTCTTTACGTAAGGAGAATTTTGATTGAAAACATTTAAATAGTAAAAGGTAATTGGTCTACAGTAAATATTTTAGAATAAAAATAGGACTGCCAGCTCCTAAAAAATCTACTTTTACATATTGGGAAAGCAAACATGAAAATCGGGATATACGTGTAAAATTTGAAATATGGTATAGACCAAAATAGTGCTTCATTTTCTTTTATCATATCTGCAGAGAATGTGATATCTTAAAACTATTTGTAGGAACTTGAACATAACAGAGAAAATCTCCACATTAATATGATTTTTTTTAAAAAATATGTTACTATAAATATGTAAGTGCACATTTCTGTTTTTTTTTTCATTTAGGATGAGTAGATCTTAGGTCAAAGTGCAATTGACCTCCTTTATTAGGGCTTAACCATCTTTATATTAACCATTAATTAGTTCTATATATAAGACTAAAATTATTTATGTTAGCTTTTAATACAGTTTTTATATAATGAGCTTAGAGAATGCTAACTATATATGGTAGGCTGCAACTTGGAATAATGTCTTTTTTTAAAATTATCTGCAATTCTATTATTTCTTTTATCATGCATTCTTCCAAGGTGCAGCTTGAAGCTAATAGCAGCCATACGCTCATACGAATTAATTTGTGACATGTAAAATAGGTATCTACACATAACACATGACACAGAGAAGGTAGTACAAATTTTCTGGCTGGGAATTTGCTTAATCACCTGTGTAACAGGGAATGTTGTATGTAGTGTGAGATTAATTTGATGCAAAATGGCCATGAGGTAAGGTACAGGGGATGGGATTAATTTTGTTGTCTTTTAGGGCATAGTTCATTGGACCTATTTTAGATAGCTACTTGAGAGTGAGGTGAGTTGTACCTTGGAAACATAAATGTATGGGTGAAAAATGAGCCTAGGGTGACTAGTTCAGATAAAGACATTTGTAGTACAGACAGTGACATTTAGTCAGATGAATTCTTGGTGTTTGGCTGGATGTATGGTTTGGATTTACTTTGAGGGGTGAATTCCTAGTTGTGCTTCTTAGGCTTACTTTTCAAGTAAGAATAGATTTTCCAAATAGGAGAAAAAAAAAACCTGAAAAAAACCAGTTTGCCAATAAGAAGTTACTAATTCAATTTGAGCAGAGTTTTTTGCATATTTACTTATTTTCATGTTGTACAGGGGTTTTTGTATGCCTTAAAGGCATATTTTGTTCGTTAGACCAAATATTCATTGAGAAGGTAAAATATAATTTATAAATTCAATTGAAAGGATAAGCGTGCAAAGACCAAACAGCTGTCAGAACACTTTTGTGACAATCCTCAAAATCATCAAAATTCTATACTGTGGGGCTCTGTGGCACTTCCAGGAATGGGCCTGCTTCATCATGGTTCCAAACTATTAATACCTTGTATGCTACCCTAGTTTTGCCAGTACAACGAAGCTCTTTCTTGTATTGATAAGGATCTACTTTGTTTGTTTGTTTGCTTACTTGCTTGCTTGTTTTTAATCTCTGTAATGGCCCAATCCTATGACACTCACTTCCTGGCTAGGTCACTGTATTTTGTGTACTGCCCATGATTTCCAAAGATTAAGTTCTCTGTTGTTCTGGAAGTACTGTTAAAGGATTACTTGGAAGTCTCCTGTTTGGCTTCCTGTCAGTTAACTGCTGCTGCTCTTTCCAGTAACCCTGTAGTAAACAGGGCAATAAAAATCAAGCAAATTTTTGTCTGTTGATTTTTTTCTACATTTTATGCTCTGAGTGTTCTTCCGGTGGGAATAGCAAGGTAGGGTCAATGAAGAATTGCAGAAGTAAAAGTAAAATGAAAATCAAAATAACTTTAATTGGTCCAAAAGATTAACAAATTCAAGATATTCACAAAGAGAGAAAAAAAAGTCTTATGTAAATATCGTGGATTATTTTCTTCGAAAGAAATATCTCGATGATTTAAAATAATACTGCAATTAATGACAATACAAAACATTTGAGCTCCTGAATTTTGATTGGGATTAGAAGTGGGTCTGCAAGAACAAGGTGAGAGAGATGTCAAGTGCATCAGTGTGAAGTTAGCAAGATCTTTAGCCACCCAGTCATAGTTGATGCAGATAAGGACATAGAAATGAAATTTTATAGCATTCAGTCAGTTTGATAACACAAATAGTATAGTAGTGATTGAGGAAGTTAAGAAATAGGTATTAGTCCAGTTCATTTTGCAATTCATGAATCTGAATTTTCATTTAGACTCTTACAGTGTTTGTGACTAAAGGCAAATGAAAAAGTGAAACTGTAAAAGCAGAATATCCTGTTTGCAGAGAATAAAAAAGATAGTCAAGTAATTAATTTCTTTCACTCATTCATGTAAAATTAAATATGCTGTTTTAAAAGAAAATCGTTCCTGGAATACATCTCACAAAATAGGTCAGTAAGGAACTGAAGAAAGAAATCTGTGTTTTGATCATTGTAAAAGACATTATTATAATTTTACCACCAAAAAGTCTTGGAAGCCAGGTGCCTTTCCACAAAGATCAGAAATATCAGAAACTGCTCCTGATTAAAAGCTTTTTATTTTATTTTTTTTTAAATTATGCTAATACTTTACAAAACAGTTTGTGTCATATATAGTTTCCGCCCACCATGAAGTTAGATTGCCCAGGGACACTGTGGATGCTCCATCCCTGGAAGTGTTCAAGGCCAGACTGGATTGAGCTCTGAGCAATCTGGTCTAGTGGACAGTGCCCCTGCCTATGGCAGGGGGTTGGGACTAGATGGCCTTTAAAGGTCTCTTCCAATCCAAACCATTCTATAAGTTACCGAAAGTATTGAAAAGTATGACTCTGGAAATAAGTTATTTTATCCTCTGCACTTCAATGACTCAAAGCACAAACATCCTTAAAGGAGTTTGTTCAACACTGAAGAGCATCAAGACAACTGAATAGTTTAAAAAATTATATTCTTCTAACAGCTGAACTTATCTTCATGTCTAGAGCTGAGTCCATGACTAAAATTAAAGTATGACTAAACCCAAGAGATGAGTCTTATGGAGAAGTAGACTAGAAAAAAGGAAAAAGCTGAGACTGAATATCTGTAAGAGAGAAATAAGCAGGAGGTGAAGGCTGTATGTGCAAACCCGGTTGGTTATTGGAAGAAGGCATATTCAAACTTTGTCAGAAAGATTCAACAATTTTGTCGCTAAGGAACAGGAATGGCAAAGAATAAAGAATGTTTGGAGAAAGACTGGAGTGGTGACAACCTAGAATATATCACTTCCTTTTCTAGCCTTTTAGGGGTGGAAGGATTATTCCTACATGTATTACATATATACTTATACATATACGTCTTCTCCTCCATAGTGATTTAGGGACCAACAGCTAAACTCCATCAGCTTTGTGTATTGGTATATTTTGAGGAAGATTTTTGGTAATGAGACAATTCTCAAACAGTTAAAACATGCTACTGGAGCAGAAATAAAGTAGGCAAAAATAGAGATTAATATTGAATAACTACCTTTGTGACCTAGTAAGAAGTAAAAAGACATACGATATAGGGAAGAAAGTATTTCTTGTCTCCTCGATTCCATTACTGATACATTAAGATAATTCTTAAAAAGAAGTTACTTAAAATGAACTTTCGGAGTGAGATTTTACAATATTTACCTGATTGAGAAATGTAGAAAAATGTTGATAAATACGTCAAGACAATTCTGTTTTACTTGGAGAGACTAGGATGGTGTGATGTTGTGAATATGTGGTATTCTGGAATAAAAGTGGAGTGGTTTCTAATTCTAGAGACAACTTCAATCTCATAAGTTAAAGTTTCTGACAGAATCTTTTATCTATTCTTTACAGCATAAAACCCCCCCAAACCAGTGTCACAGGAACAAGTCTGTTATTTTTGAAATGGAATTGATATTGGGGGTGTGTAACTTGTAATGTCAGTGGAGAAAGAGCATGAGAAACGGCATTACAGTTCCTTAGAATGAAAATTTCTTTTATGGTAGGAGCATTTTTGGAGGAGATAAATGTCAGATTCTTAAATGCTTAGGGTTCCTGATTTGGATCAAATTGTAAAGAGTACCAAGCTAAGGTATCCTTCAGATTTGGCCTTTAAGAGTTTGTTGCCTATTGCTTAGGATAGCCTCCTGTTCTGATGCCTAATTGAGAGTCTTAATAATTCTGAAATGTTGGTCAACCATATGCTAAATTGCTACATATTACCTAAACTGTTCACACTACTTTTTATTTATGGGTATCCATAGGAAGAAATTGGAAAGCAAAAAATAGAGAAAAAAAGTAGCGAGAGAGGGTTATTTTTCACAAACTATAAATAATTCTTGTTTTCTAGTAAATATTGCGAATAGAATTTTGGAAGCTATTCAACTCATCAACCAGGAGGTGCAAGGGTAGTATTTTTGGCATCCTGCTGACACTCCAGAAGGCAGTGGAGGTCCTGTCTTATCAGCCTGATGGGGGCATCTCAAAACCCCTTGGTGCCCCAAATGGCTCAAATGTGAGCAGCTAAACTGAGCTACAGGTACCTGGTTTTGAAGGAGGCTCCATTGACTTTATGGTCTGTATCTCAATTGACTGAAATGAAAGTCAACTTGCATTTGAGGGGGTCCCCTTTGCATAGCATCCTACATGCAGGAGTCTCTGAAATTTCATCTCTCGCTTGTACGTCAAAACTCCATTTAGATATTTAGATTCAGATCATGGAATCAGAATCACAGAATGCTCTGAGTTGGAAGGGACCCACAAGGATCACCAAGTCCACCTCTTCAGTGAATGGCCCATACAGGGATTGACTGCACCATCTTGGCATTTTTAGCACCATTCTCTAACCAAGATGTGTTGATTTCAAACTGAACCATGCACAGTTTCCTTCTCATACTTCATTTTAGCAACGTCACACAAATTTTATTTATTTATTTGATTATTTGTTGGGAGACAACAAGCCTAATTACAGTACAAATGAGCATCATATTCTCTAGAAAAATCTGCTCCTGGGAGTAGACAAGTTTAGTAAAAATACTAAGCAGCAGACAGGATCCTAGATGATTTCTGTGACCAGGATTATAAGGCAGTAAATTCTATTTCTTTGTGGTGTCACGTAGAGTTACTTGTACAAAAGTAGCATATTGCAGAAGTGACAAAAGAGCTCTGATCTGCATTATTTAGTGAACACATTTTAGCACATTTCCGTTTCTGAAAAATTTTAAAGTGAAGTCTAAATGTAAAATTAATATTATGCCACAGGCCAAATTCATCTTTTCTACACAAAATCTCTGGTAAGAAGGACAACTTATATTGATATTCAAGCATCATTAGTTTATGATGTTTTAGAGCTACAGAGTATTCCAGTTTATTCTTTGTAGCATTTCCATTTATTATTGCAGATAGGTTGGTAAAGACAAAAACTTGCTGTAGACTATACTGCTGATTGTGGAATTATGAAACAAGGACATAAAACATTAGTTAAGGTACTAAATTGATTTATTTTACATTTCTGCATAGTTCAGTCCCATGTTTTATTGGAATTAAAGGATATTTTACAAATTAATTGATAAACCCCGTATATATAGTTTTCTCATGGATTTTGTCTATTTCGTATTATATGAGAATAAAACTCATCTGTTTTGTTTGTTCAGTAATTATATTTTGTTGTTCTGTGCATTCCTTTTGCTCACTCCATCTCATAATACATTCTGTAAAAGCACACATAAATAAATAGGATAAACAAATTAAGCTGTTTAAATAAATTAATTTACTCTGCTGCTCTGTATTCAAATCTTATGTGCTCACTGGATTTCATTTTAATGAAACCCTTCTAAGAACAATACATTGTATGCCAAACAGTGAAATCATATATCAAATGAATGATTAAATATACCATGTTCCAATTTATATCAAATCTGTACGCTGTGCATGCTTAAATCCTCCTAAATCTAAAGAAATAAATCTTCTACATTCTGAAAACATCTGCATTATAATCCTCCTCTTGAATACCCAGTTTGTGGACATATAAACACAATCAAAGTCATAATAAGCCTAGAGCTATGGTGCAGTTCAGCTATCCTCATCAATGTTTTTGACTTAAAAACCTAAGACTATTAAAGTGGAATCCACTTAAATGTCTTGAAATATTGCTCTAAAAAGTCCCACTCCATCAGTAGGCCCTTTGCAATCAGAATCTCAAATTCAGCAAATACTTTTTATGAAGCTTACCTGGAACAAATCTATTGATTACTATAGATGAACATGTTGCAAAGTTTCATAGGAATGCATTCAGATGAATAAATATTAATGCAGCGACTGTGAATGATAAAATAATGACTGCTGCAAAAGCAGTTTGCTGTGTGAGGAATGCACTGCTCTTTCCAAGAAAATTTTTAGGCATTTGCAGCAACAAGTTTTCTGATATGTTATTAAACACATACTAATTGTATTATTTCACTACCAAAAACTTTTTGTGAGTTGAATGTATGCAGTTTGTTGGTTGGTCTTTTGGGTTCATTCCATTATAAGTCAGGATTTCTATTATCAGAAGGGAAAAAAACAACAACCAAAAAAATGCCAGTTTTAACATTTCCATCCCCTCAGATTTCCCTTTTAGGATCTATTTATTTTTATTACTATTCGTCCAAAACATCCTAACTCACTCATATTTGAGCAATGAGTCTTGGAAGCTATTAGCAATAAAAAGGAAACTGCAGGGAAAGACAGAGAATTTTCTAGAAAGGACTATTCTGCACTTAGCTCCCTTTGATTATTGTTTCTGTTGAAATTCTGTCTAAATGTCAGATATATCTATATGCTACGTACCAGCAATTCTCACATAGCGGATGTGCAGTTCTAACAATCACAATCCTCAACCTCTAGTTTTCAAAACCAAGGAACATCTTGAAGTGCATTATAGCTCCTCCTAGCTACCATGCCAGGCCTTCCCCTGGGCAGAAAAACACAAATGGGTGTTTTTCCCCATTTTGAAGTAGTGATATGGTGAGTGATATGGCCACATTCATCCAAAAAATGTGATTCATTACAGATTTGTGCTCCATGGTAAAATGGTAAAAAACATACATTTGAACTTACATCAGCCGTGTTACTGGTATAGGTTCTGTAAAGAGATTATATTTTCTTTGTGGTCCATAACAGTTCATTAAGATCTCATTGCTCAAGAAGCCCCTTTGAAATTAAAATGTGGAGTAAAAATCAGCATGAGATAAAACAATAGTGCCTGATCATTATTTATTTACAGAAGTACATGGATCCTCATCCCACAAGGCTGAAATCTGTAAGCAAAAACATGTATTTCCAATTCAACAGCATGATAACAGGAGTGAGGAAAAGAAAAACAAAAACGAAAGGAAAACAAACCGCTTATTTTTATAAGTAGTCCAGAAGGCAGTTTAAAAGCCTAATAGAATGAGCAGTGCTCACATTGTATACTAAAATGTAAGGCCTAGTGTCCTTAAAGTTGCAAGTTCCCTTTGAGAATGCTCTGCAAATCCCAGACATCTCAACAGGTGAAAGAATAGGTTGAAAATTAGGAGGGAGATTCAGTTTAGGGAAGTGATGTTTGGAAACAGAGGCTTGGTGTAACATTGCCTTTTTTTGCAATCTCTTTTTGTGTGGTCTAGGAACGTGTTCCAGACAGCCCTTCTCCTGCTCCTTCTCTTGAAGAGGGCCGAAGACCTGGCAGCCATCCATCCTCCCATCGAAGCAGCAGCGTGTCCAGCTCTCCTGCACGGACCGAGAGCTCTTCAGACAGAATCCGTAGGTCACATTCTTCTCCTTCTCACCACTTTAAATTTGATTAGGTGCAGCTGGTTTTTCTAATCAAAATGCCCTCGTCTTAAATAGATCTCATACGTATCATGTTCAGAAGTTCAACTGCAATAACTATCTCCCAACATTATGTTTCCCCATTTTACAGTATCATAATATCTGATGCTACATTAATGGGTACTGATATAAACTGCCATCATGTCATATTAAACATAAAGATATGAGCAATGAAATACAGAATTGCAGCCGGGAAGCAATTTGCTAGATTAGTTTTAGAACTGAACATATAGTATAAACATTTTTTAAAGAAATTGAGTTTTATTTAATCTGGTTACTCTGGTTTGATTTCTAAATTGAATCTGACTTCATAAGCAATATTTTACATGGTAGAATTGCTTGGTAAAGGGAAGAATTGGGTTAAATCAATTAAAAATGTGCATACTTTATAAATTTTTTAAATGTAAAATTTTGTAATGGTGAGAAATATGATAGAGAATTATCACCTCATAGCTCACAAGGGGAAGAGTGAAATTAAACCGTGGTGTCCCAGAGTGATACCATTTTTATCCAGGCTCCGGGTACAGGAAGTAAATTACATGGCAAAGACCCTGAATTCTATGATATTCCACTGCAGCAGTGGAAATTAAGGTTTTAAACACACACTATTTTATGGATATGTACTTAAATTCATATTACATTTGTCCATTCCCTTTATTATTCCTCTGTTGCAGGGTTTTATGCTTTTAAGTCATCTTTCTACAGTAGAATTTGTCAATAGGTGAAACAGGAGGATTTGGCATGCACATAGAAGGCCATGAAATAGCTGTATGAAAGAGGTAGTCGTATTGATTAGATGCAACACGTGTCTTTCAGACTGCTTCGTTTCAGGCTCTCTGCAGACTCAGGAAGCTGACTCTTCATTGACCTTCAGATGAAAGATCTTTCATTAGTATGTGATGAAAAATGACTTACCAAAGAAAAGAAATGAGGCCTGACCATGACAAGTTAAAAAGTCTGTTTTCTTATCACTTCGACAATTCAGAGTGCAGATTAAATTGGCATCCCATATACTGTGACCTATCTATTTCCCCAGGCTCGACCCACAAGCCTTTCATTATATTTTCTCTCCATTGTCCAGTTGAGGAGAGGGATTGATGAAGTGGCTTTGGTGGTCACCTGGTGTCCAGCCAGAATCAACACAATGCAGATTTCAGAAATAAAGTTCTGAAAAACCTCATAACTGTGGATTTTTGATTTTTTTTTTTTTAAATCAATTGAAGAGTATATATTTTTTTACAACCAATGGAGACCTTTTCCATTGTTGTCTAAATAAATAGAAAAAAAAGTAGATGAAACTAAATTGAGAAATACTTTTTTCTTTTGCTAAGGAATGACTTTTTACTGTTCAGCTTACTCTATTACTTACTAACAGAGAGAACTGGGACACATTTTTTTCTTCCATGTGAACATAACAGAGTTCCTTAAGTGGTGGATCCCTTTAGTAACTTATTTATTTGTAAGTCTTTTCTGTCCTGTCTCATTTGTTAACATCACACCTGATTCTTTTTGTGGTGCCAGCCAGAATAAAATAACTACTACAGAAATATGGGTTTCATATGAAAAAGTACTTTACAAAAAATGGCTTAAACCTCTTGGAAGTACAATTTTTCAGGATAAAATCATAGGTATATAAACTATCTAATACGAGTTTCTGAGGTGTGTTTGGAACTCATGAAGGTCTCTTTGAGAACTCTTGGAAAGAACTTTTCAAGATGTCTGAGAGCACCAGAAGTAACAGGACGAAACTCTCCCGCTGTGTGGATCCTGATAGCATTAATTAAGTAACTTGGTGATTGTTAGAATTCTTGTATAAGAGAAAGACTATAGAAAATAAGTGAAACAGTGTATTGTTAATATGATGGCTGATTTCTTTCTGCCTGCACTTTGTGTCTAGCAGCTGTCCATCAGAACGGGCTATCTATGAACCAAATGCTGATGGGTTTGTCACCTAATGTCCTGCCTGGGCCTAAGGAAGGTGATCTGGCTGGTCATGATGTGGGACATGAGACAAAAAGAATACACATTGAGAAAGGTAATATGAATATTATGATTCTACTGCTTCAGTGTAAACCAACTATAGTCTTGGCAGTTAAATATTATAATTGTGACTTTTAATTTTCTAATTGTGTTTTTGTTTTGTTGGGGGGTTCTTTTGTTTCACAAATTAAATTGTAACAGGGTAATAGCTTTCTTTATTCTTCTGCTTTGTCATCCTCAAGATTAATGAATGATATTTACATGAGGAAGAAATTTCATAAATATTACAAAGTAGGATGAGTGAAAAACAGTTTTACATTGTTATGGTTTCTGACCCTTCTGCAACACTGTTTAGGTATTAAGGTTCTGTCTCCATCCAGTTGACTCTAATGACCTACTTCCCAGAGGGACTGAGCACCGTGAAAATTAGTCCATGTGTGCAAAAAGGGAAAAGGCTAATACCAAGCCATTAAATTAGGGAATTGCATAAAATGAGGCTGGTATACATTATATAATGGGATTTAAATTTAATTGAGTATATGACCAAAGTGTTTGATCTAGGTGAATAGTCCACATGCACTTATGCTGATTATGACACCGTTTCATCTCTGTTAGTATTCAAAGTCAAGTTCCTGTTCAGGGCTCTCACAGGAGATTTTGGAGGGGTGGTGGTGGAATTTTGAAAGGTACATTTTATGTTATATTTCCTTCATATATATGAATTAAAGTATTATAGACTAGAAACATTTTGTTTAAAGAAAGGTTGAAAATTCAATGTAGGCTTTGAAAAAAAACTATTTTGGCTTATCACAAAAATCAGTTCTTTGAGCAAAATGAGGGAAAAAAGAAAAGGTATAATAGCCAGACATTGAAACAGAGCTGGAGAAACTGCTTCAGTTATGAAGATTTCAGAATAATACATTTTGTAGCATATTTTAATAGCTATAAGAAGATACCTTCTCTGTCTCGTGTTTGAACACTGAGATATGAAAAAAAATTAAAATCTGGACAATTCTATTCTGGACAGGTGGTGTTTTTAATAGGATTACCAGAAAAATTAATGGAAACAACATTTCTTTCATATAAACCATTTAGTTTGGTTCATTGCACACACAACCTGTTTTAGCTTATACTATGCCCTCAGTCAGCCTCTGCAAATTGTATCCCTGCTGTGAAGTATGATGTGATCAAATAGGTTTGTTTTGAATTTCCATAAATGATTTTATTTCAGCCTTTGAAGTTACTCGTTTAAGTGTAATCTGGCTGGTAAATGCTGCAAAAAGTACATATTAAGAAGTGCTACTATTTTTGCACGTCATTCAGTTTTTTTAAAGGTTTTGTTTATAATGGTATCCCAAATGTATTTTCTAATCTTTTGCCAGTTCACGTTTTTGCAAGATCTGTTCTTAGTAAAACTGCTGAGAATTCACTTTTTTCCTCAGTCCTTGTTTAGGTCAAACCTCGGGTTTTTTTGTTCTTTTCCCCCACTCTGTTCCAGCCTACTGAATTAATGGTAAATATTCATGGGCTGTCCAGATTGATAGGGGTTACTAAATTAAAAATTGTTTTCTGTCATGAATACATTTATCATGTCTCTCACACCAATCATGTAACTTTAATACTAATATAATCTGTATTAAAACAAGTTTTGTGGAGATAGTAATTATCTACTTTTGTCACTGAGAGCTTGCAATCAGATTCCCAAACTGTTGCTTTACTTCTGCAAATCAGTCACAATACCACCATAACTAAAAATGCAGACACACACGTAGGTGGTGGTACTCCTATTTCTAAAACCCCATCACCTTCATCAGCTGATTCAAAAGAAAAAGGCAGAAAGAGAAGAAATCAGAAGTTCTAAATAAGTATCATGAAGCATTTAAAAATTAATGTGCTTTCTTCTTAAGCACTTGTTGGCAGAAATCTATTAGCTGCAACTAAAATGGTTTTTAATTGAACCTGAGAGAACCTGGGAAATTCTGTCTAGTAAAGAAGGCCCTGTCTTTTCTCTTCTGGGCTCCTCTTCAATTAAAAAAGTGAGAAGATGAAAAATCTCTGAAGTCATATGAGAACAGGGAGAATTTATTTACAGTCAACAGAAAATTTAAAGGGGGAACAAAGTTATTGCAGAGGCAACTGATCAACATACCAAATTTTGAATATCAGAAGGATGAATAACTTGTTTGACTTGATCTGTGAGTTGGATACAGGAGAGGAAATGCCATTTACCTTTTACTAACATACTACAAAGGAGCTAATTCACCCAGTCCATGAAACATAGTATAATACCTTTAGAAACAGTTTGGGGGTATTCAGTCTTTCAAAGATAGTGTGTATTTCAATTCAAAATTCAGGCAGAATTATTATTATTGACAAAAATTAGTTTATTTTACTGGTTTGTTTTAAGTTACCAGTAGAAGTCTTGTGCAGTTTTGTTTGGTTTTATTTTTTTATTTGTCTTTAGACTGTCTTCAAAATCTGTTCTCAGGCTTTGGTATGTGCAGCTCTCAGTGACCACACCATCCATTGGAGTCAGGTTGTTGTTATAACACCAAGAATTAAATTAAGTTCTATAGATCTGTGTATTAAAATTGGAAAGTTTACATCAGGCTCTGGGTCAATATTTGTTGTAGTTCTCAAAGACTATGTGTAAAACATGGGTGTTGGGGTCATTTTCCAGCTGCTTATTCCAGATGTGCAGCTTGGCTGCATCCTAGCTTCAGTTTGGGTCAAGACCTAATGGACACATCTGAAACCTCTTCAAAGACATTCTGTTCCATGAGAAGAAAACTTAGGTTTGCTAAGGTTATGTTGTGGTCCAGCCAGTTTCCTAGCCTGGACTGGGGAGGACTGCAGGAAATACTGCAAAGCACTTCTACCCCATAGTTCAAACATAACTCAAGATGTCATTATCTGTATGACAGGAGGCCAATTACCCTCAATTTCCAGGGGGTTTTTGCTTATTAGTGGATAGCAGCTTTTCCAATTTTACTGAAAGCAGGCTGTAGAACTGCAAATGATCCTGGGAAGAATGAGCCAAGTTCAAGTACACGATGTTAGCTCAAGTGCTTGACAACCATCATCAAAACCAAGTATCTAATTTTGTAATCTGTAATTATGGATTGTTTGATGATGCACATTTGGTTTTATTAGGTCAGAGTCTACAAGAAGGACTTCTATGAAGCATAGGAGTCATATTAGAAAAGATTCAGTTTTCTATGTTAAAATAAGGCTCTGAGTCTTTTCAAGTGAAGTTTCTGTGATGTAAAGAGTTTACTCTAAATAGAGCCTCAATTTTGGAGAGGTGTATTTTATCACTTATCCTGCTAAACTTACATATAAGGTCCTGCAGATCTCCCAGCCTGAAGTTGTGAGAAGCATACTTTTGATGATTTTTATGGAGCTGAATACCTGTTTAGCTCTTCAGTGATGTTGTCTGTTAAATAAGGAAATAGCATAGGAAAGAAGAACTCGGGGAGAACCTAAAGAGTAGACTGCTGAATCTTGATCCTGTTTTTGCTCATCGATCTGAAGTGTTTCAAAAGAAGTTCAAAATAGTCAAACACATCCTCTTTGGAGATGTGGAACCGAATTCCCTCCGGACAAAAGAGAGGATTGAACTTGTAACACGTTCCCTGGGCAGTATCCCTGATCACTGTGCTTTTTGTAAAAGAGGGAAGTATTTTTTAACATTATCCCCTTGCCCTTGCAACCCAGACTCAGATCATATTGGGTCTGCAAGGTGTGATTTATAGCTTGGTTCTATTGACAGAGTTTATTTACTAGCTTCAGATAGCTGCGTACAATTTTTTTGGGTGATGTTAAGTGATATTGGAGGCAGTGGCTGCTCATAGCACCCCCTAACTGGTACCTGCTTAGCCGGGCCTACTCTATACACTCTACAGGAATATAAGACCCAGCTCACTTCAGCCCAAGATTCCCTTCTTGGGGACAACCACCAAAAAATTAGTTGCTTTAACACCAAATTTAGATGCTTAAGTGTCTTATTGGATCTGGCCTTAGGGCATCAGATTAGAATTTTCTGTCTGTATCAATTTATGATTTTTTTAGAGTGACACCAACAGCAAATGAAGCCTGAATGTCATGCTTACATTTTAAATTTAATATCACATTTGAGGTGTTATGGGAAGGACACTTTCTTGCTGAAAATATGTGTGCTGTTTTCTGTAACAAAATATAAAATATTCACCATGTTCACAAAGGAAGTTAAACTCTTTCTTTCAGAAAAGCTTTTAAACTATGATATTACTGGAAATTTCACAAGTAATTTTCAGATAATCAACAATAACTGCTTCTTGACTACTATGATAGCAGCAATTAAGGTATAAATTTATCGAATCCACATATTAAAAAGTCCCAGTCTTTGTCTCTGTTTTGATTTTGTGTCCCCCTGTAGAGATGAAAGCGGTCTTAGACCTCTAATATCTTATAAAATAGAATATTAAAATTCCAAAATATAAAAAGATTTAAAATAATTTAAATATTCCCAAGTTAGAATTGGATTTTCCTGTTAGCAATCATGCATCTAAAAGGGAACTAATGATAAATATGTCATCTTATATAATTACGTATTCGTTCTGTAGTATCAGCAGTAAATTCCTTTAAAATATATGCATACTGTAAACATGTATGAAACATGCTTATTCATCTCAAAAAAATACAGAGACACATATGAGTGTGTTTTTGTAAGTATGAGTAGCAGGTAGACCCTGGCTGGATACGAGGTACCCAGTAAAGCCACTCTCTCACTCTCCCTCTGCAACTGGACAGAGGAGAGGGAAAAAAAAAAAAAAAAAG
>VXAY01003992.1:740784-745784 GCA_013399855.1 Oxyruncus cristatus
CAGCTGCTCCACCATGGTCTGCACCACGGGCTGCAGGGCCTCAGATCTGGTGCCTGGAGCATCTCCTGCCCCTCCTTCTGCACTGACCTTGGTGTTTGCACAGTTGTTCACATGTTCTCACTCCGCTCTTCCCTGGCTGGAATTCTTTCTGCACAATACCTTCTGTTCTTAAATATGTTATCACAGAGGCATTACTGTCACTCCTAGTTGGCTCAGCCTTGGCCAGCTGCAGGAAGCCCATCCTGGAGCCGGCTGGGATTGGCTCCACGGGAGAGGGGAAGCTACTAGCAGCTTCTAAGAGAAGCCACCCCTGTAGCCCCCCTGCTACGAAAACCCAACCACAGAAACCCACTACAGTATGAAAGACTCAGAGAAGTTTTAGCATCAACAAAGGTTCTCATCTACCTGAGCTGTCCTCTTAGAAAAGTCAGCATGCAAGTGATTGAGAACTTTGCTTAAATTCTGTTTCTGGTCTGTGATTTTTAGATAGTTCTCTGAGAAAGCCCTTTTTTAGAGAGGGTACTTAATAGTTGATGTACGGAGGCATTTTGATTCACAGTTCTGCTGTCCTGCTGCTTGTATAATAATATTTTATCTGTTCATTTTTGTATACATAAATACAGAGATACTTACACAACATATTTATTTTACTAAATATTGCATTTTAATGTAATAAGAAGAATATGAACATACCTTGATGGGTTTCTGTATGCCAAAATATTAATAGTTAATACATCTAAATCTACATTTTCATTTCACATTTTAAATGTCATTTATTAAAATCTTAATAGATTAGTTTTTAAATCCTTACGATACTGAGTTTATGCTGTGTATTTCTACATTGTCTAGGACTTCTCAAACCCTAAGAGGATAGTAGTCAAATTTTTAACCTATGACAGATAATATAATAAAGATCCACTAAATTAAAAATTTGATAAAGCCAGTATCACCAAGATAACCTTTTGACAATGTGGTTGTTGGTGTATCTTTTCATTCAACCCAAGAGGGGCAGGAATTTTAAAAATACATTAAAAGCTATTACAGTTAATGAACTATAAAGATGAAAATAAAATTGCAAGTTTTTTCTTAATTTTCTTAAGATGCTGGAAGACATCTGGTTTTGTTACATAGAAAAATAGAAGCCTTTCATATTATTGAATATGATAAGAATAGTATGTGTAGGCAGGAAGGAGGGAAAAGGTAGTACAAACTTCTGAAATTTTTTTTTAATGCAAATAATTGAATAAAACTGTTAGGTCATCCTCTAATAACATACTTCTGCAGATTTGTTTGCAACTAGAGGCCTTTTTCTGCTGGAGTAGTAATAGTTTAGACACATTTTATGAGAGATTTGCTGTACAGTTTTCACTTGACAGATATGTGCACATCACTTCCAGAACATTCCAGGCTGACTAGGCTCAATGCAGTCCAATTGAACGTATATATACTGCCTATTTTATGTTTATAGTGACTCAGTCACAGAACTACAGAATATGCTGAGTTGGAAGGGATTCACAACGATCATTGAGTCCAACTCTCAGCCCTGCACAGGACCATCCCCAAGAGTCACACCAGGTGCCTGAGAGCATTGTCCAAATGCTTCTTGAACTCTGTCAGGATTGGTGCCATAACCACTTCCCTGGGGAGCCTGTTCCAGTACTCACCCACTCTCTGGGTGAAGAACCTTTTTCTAATATCCAACCTAAACCTCCCCTGACACAACTTCAGGCCATTCCCTCAGGTCCTGTCACTGGTCATCATGGAGAAGAGATCAGTGCCTGCCCCTCCTCTTCCCCTTAAAAGGAAGCTGTAGACTGCAATGAGGTCTCCCTTCAGTCTCCTCTTCTCCAGGCTGAAAAGACCAAGTGACCTCAGCCACTCCTCATACAGCTTCCCCTCAAGGCCCTTCACCATCTTTGTTGCCCTCATTCGGACATTCTTTAATAGCTGAATCTCTTTCTTGTATTGTGGTGCCCAAAACTGCACACAACGTTCAAGGTGAGGCCGCCCCAGTGCAGAGCAGAGCAGGACAATCCCCTCCCTGGACCGGCTGGTGATGCTTTGCCTGATGCCCCTCAGGACAGGGTTGGCCCTCCTGGCTGCCAGGGCACTGCTGACTCAGATTCAACTTGCCACCAACCAGGACCCCAAGGTCCCTTTCCGTGGCACTGCTTTCCAGCATCTCATTCCCCAGTCTATATGAAAATCTGGGGTTGCCCCATCCGAGGTGCAGAATTTCGCACTTTCCCTTGTTGAACTTCATACAGTTGGTGATTACCCAGTCCTCTAATCTTTATTGAGGTCTCTCTGCAGGGCCTCCCTGCCTTCAAGGGAGTCAACAGCTCCTCCCAGTTTTGTGTCATCTGTAAACTTGCTTGGTATCCCTTCCAGTCCTATGTCCAAGTCATTACGTAGATGCTGAAGAGCACAGGGCCTGAGATGAAGCCCTGTGGAACCCCACTAGTGACAGGTCACCAGCCTGATGTTACCCCCTTCACTATTACACTCTGTGCTTGACCTGTGAGCCAATTGCTCACCCACCATATGACGTGTTTATCCAGCTGTGTGCTAGACATTTTGTCCAGAAGGATCTTGTGAGAGACAGTATCAAAAACTTTACTGAAATCCGAAAAGATTACATCATCTGGATTCCATTGATCAACTGGGTGGGTTACCTTTTCATAAAAGGAAATCAAGTTTGATAAGCAGGGCTTTCCTCTCATGACGCTGTGCTGGCTGGGACCAGTGACTGCATTGTCTTTCAGGTGTTTGTCAGTACCTCCCAGAATAATCTTCTCCATAACTTTACCAGGCACTGAAGTGAGACTGACAGGCCTGTAGTTTCCGGGGTCCTGTTTCTTTTTCTTCCTGAAAATTGTTACAACATTTGCCAGCTTCCATTCAGCTGGGACCTCTCCTGTTTCCCAAGACTGCTCAAAAATCATCAAAAGAAGTTTTGCGATGACATCAGCCATCTTCTTTGAGGATTCTTGGATGAATCCTGTCAGGTCCCATAGATTTGTAGGGATCTAGCTGGAGCAGTAGATCCCATTCCATTTCAGAGTTGACTGGGAGATGAACATTCTTGCAGTCATGGTTCTCCAGGTCAGGGCACTGAGACCCCCTTGGTCCATCATCCCTTTTGAAGACAGAGGCAAAGAAAGTGTTAAATACTCCTGTTTTATCTCTGTCTCTGTTTGTGACCATCCTCGTCCTGTAATGGGCCAATGATATTTCTATACTGCCTATTGCCACTTATATATTTGAAAAAACTCTTTTTATTGTCCTCCATATTTCTGTCCAGCTTCAACTCCAGTTGAGCTTTGGCCACACAAATTTTCTCTGTACAGTGGCAAGAATTTTGGACTTTTCTGACTTTATGAATAGGCTCAAATGGCTTACCTGTGTGCAAAATCTGATGTATTCCCACTCTGTTAAAACAACTCTGCAAGTACAACTCTGGCTTGTGCCCCAAACAGTTCTGAAAAGCACTTTTTCTTTTGGGTGGGGAGAGGGGTTCACCTTTCTTTTCAATTGTCATTATGTGTCCTTCATACAATAGACCTTAGAATGGTGTTTATAATTTTTTATGGTCTTTATTATATATATAGGGGATAGGAGCTAAAAAAACCTTGGAAATAATTTGTGTACTCATTTGCATCTTAAAAAATTAATTCTTAAATGGAAGATGTAATAATTGGTAAAATGTTAACACTTTTTTATCACGTTGCAGTTTTTAAATCATCTTTTCTCTTTGTGTTTACTACTTGAAAAGATACTGTACAGGGAATGAAGTTAATGAAGTTATGGCGTCCCACTATGAGGTGGTACGTCCCATAGCACCATGAGGGTGATCAAACACAGTTCTGTTTCTCTGAATTAAATATTTTTAGTTTTGTGTTTTTGCAGGAGAAGAAAAAGATACATGATGTGTCTAGCTGCTCTAGAATTGAATTCTGAAGACATTGAGAAACACACAATTGTTCTTTTAATTTAAAGGGAATATAGAGTCATACATATTCTTCCTGAAAACACACATAAATGAATGCCCTGGCTTTAATGGTAGAAAACAAGTCCTAGGATTTATTTGTAACACTTTATACTTATGGTTACTGTTACAGAAAAAAGCTCACAGCAAAATTTTAAGAACATCTTCCACTTGAAATTATTTGGAGGCACTACTTCAAAAGTGCTTATGACCTGCTGTACAATTAGTTTTAAGTTTTATCTAAGTTGTTCAAAATATATAAAAAAATCAGTTTTGAAAAGCCTTAACAGAGAATTTCATCCTATATATAGATATTATTTCCTATTCCTGCAAATAGTATAGGTAATTTTATATACTTTTTAATACTTTTTATCTTTTAAAAAAAATTAACTTCATGCAACTTTTTTTTGTTACACTATCCCCACATAATCTTTTTCAAATTTTTGTTTTGAGAAATAACATGAGTGTTACAGAATATGCTATCTTTGCATGTAATGTATGGTCACATTGAATTCTCTGAGATACTTCTTTACCTGAGTGCAGACGATTTGGGTTTGTACTTTGAGATGTATCAGATTGTCACAGTTAACCAGAATTTTGATTTGTTCTGCCTTTCAGGTTTATTCTGTTGAAAAAGCTTCTCCACTTCCTTGATGTATCTAATATGTGGATGATTAGCATAATTTTTTTTTCTTTGCACTGTTTAGCAAATTAATTTTTAAATTTTGAAAAAAAAAATCAGAATCACAGATTTGGTGTCTCTAAACAGGTTGTCTTTGGGTTTGAAAAGGTTGTTCATATCCCAACAGACTGAGTTAGAAAAAAGTCTGCCTAATGCGTGCTTCTTTTTCACCTAGTTCTGGTGTTGAACTTACTCAATTTTGGTTTTAGAAAGCAGTCATATCTCTAATGTTTCTTGTGAGCTGATGGTATACATTAGACAGATTTACACTGATTCTTCAGAATTTTTGAGGGGATTATAGAGCATTCTTGGCCACAAAACTCCCAAGCA
>VXAY01003992.1:750784-778591 GCA_013399855.1 Oxyruncus cristatus
TGCAAACTTTACATGTCCTAAAAGGTGGTTCTGAATGCCATGTCATTACAAATTAGCTGACAGTCTCCCAGTTATGTAAAATGTTTCCAGTTCGTGTAGCATAATTTGGTTTTCACTGGATCCCATAGAAGAGATACTGTGGTATTCTGCCACACACATTAGTACAGAAACTAGTCTCATCCCAAGATCCAAGAGTTATGGATATACTTATATCCATATTACTTTGGGCAAGCACATGGGCATGTCTGTCTTGGGGAGTATTAGCGTAATTCAAAGTACAGGCGAATATACTGAGTTTAAGAAGAAAGTACTGTGGTCAACTTTACTACCTCAGCCTCTTTGTATGGCTATGTAAATGGCCAAAGAGGCCATGAGCATGGGGGCAAGTGGTTAGTGTATCGTTTTGGAAGGACTGAAGTCCAGTCCCTGGTGTACTGAATATTTTGGTGTAGATAGGTAGTGGACAGTGGTTTGAACTTAGGACTCCGCATCCTTTGGACAGTGTCCATGTAAGAAAGCAGTAGGGGTCATTTTCATTTTTACATTGCTTTGTTCTTGGTAGAGAAACCAATTAGGGTTTTATCAAAAAGTTAAATCCAGGTTTAACCTGGATTTTCTTCACAGATGAAGGGGAAGTTACTAAAATACATTCCTGAATTACCTAGTTGTGAGCAAATTTCCTTAGATAGCAGAAAGAGAAGAAACTTCTACTACATCTCAAGGTGGTTTTGTAGATAAATGGAAATTTCATCACTGTGACCACTGTCTGTCTGTGAGGAAAACGGAAGAAATTTTTTATTTTGAGGATGGTGAGACACTGGAAGAGGTTGTGGATGAGAAGTTGTGGATACCCACAAGTAGAATTATTCAAGCTTGGATGGGGCTTTGAGCAACCTGGTCTAGTGGAAGGTGCCCTACACTTAACAAGGGGTTGAACTCCTTAATCTTGAAGAGTCACTTCCAACCCAAACCATTCCATGATTCTGTGAACTTCTGTTTATTCATTTAAAAGAACATAAGTTCCTCTCTGCTAGAGAGTGATCAGGACTCCCAGGAGTATTTTTTCAGTATCTAGGAAAGCTTCAGTTGTGTTCCTGCTCAGAGTGTGGTGCTGCTATTTACAGAAAGGGTGGAGTTAAGCCACAAACCTTTCATGCCATTTTAGATCCAGTCACAATTTACAGAATTTTCGCTCTAGGCACCTAATGTTATGTACAGTTTACCTTAAATAAGGTGGTAATTCCACTTAGGTGAACAATGACTGTGGTAAGTTCCATATGAGTTTTGAGAACAGTGTCATTGTAAAAGCCAAGTTACTTCTGAGGACTTATTTAAACTTTTATTTTGTATCTAAGTAAGTAATAAAAAGCCACAAAGAGGTTCCAGAACTGAAGTCTGTCTTTCAGTGAGTCTTCAAGCTTCCCACTTTAGAGCTATTTCTAAGAAAACTAGCTGAATTAAAGGACTTACAGGAGTAAAAAAAGTCTTAATTGCTAAACTAGTTATCTACACAAACCTAATTAAAAATCTTGAACAGATCTTAACTTGGACATAAATTGCACTTCACAGGGACTTAAATGGTATACAGTGCTGGTTGAAGACCTCTACCTAAAAGTTAATATCATCATATGGAGCAGATTGTTATCATGCTTGCAGCTTCATAAAACTCCTTGGAAACCCAAAGGGACTGTGCTCTGTCATATATAAGTATGTTGACTTTTGCTAATTAAATTCCTAATCAATATTTCTTCATCACTGAATCCTGAGTCTAAGGCAGTTTTCTTCCTTCAGTCAAATTTATGTAAAACAAAGCTAATTTCTAGTAGAATATATTAAACCAGTATTTTGGACAAAAGAGAATAAAGGTTTTTCTTTGATGTTCATTTAAGAAATAATATCTCTTGATAAGAGTTTGACCGTACTCAAGGAATTTGATGTCTGTATCTTTGTTTCCTAAGAATTATGATGTCATTTAGGATCAAAGAAAAATAGAAATCTGATTCTTTTTTGAAGTTGCTGTTGCACGATATCAATTCTGGCTTTTAATGATATTCAAGTACATAGTGAAATCTACTACTCTAATAACCCACATATAATATCTTTCCTAAGAACTACGTGACAAAAGACATTTGTAATTATATTTACTTCTGAAAGATTATGGTTTATAGTTAAACCAAGAGAGGCATCCTGTCATTTTCAGAACCCGTTAAATGTGACAGAATCTATTTTTCTGCCAACTTGTGAAGACCAGGCAGAGAGCAAATTTGCTGTGGTCAGCTAAGTGTAACCACTGAGCAGGAAAGTGAATTTAATAATGCATTATTGTTCTTCACTGAAGGTGAACTGTTACAGTGCCTTTGTTATAGCAGACTTTGCCTCTGCTTAGGTTTCCAGATGCCGTGCAGATTACCTGATTAAAATCTCTAATGCATGATAAAATGTTCCATGTATGCTTTTATATTAACATAAATGCATCAGTTTTTGAGGACTGTGACACTAAAGCTAATTGGAAATATTTACTACTCCATTATATGGTGCATATTACAAATAAGGATTTGTTATGTGTAGAACAAATGATAAGCAACTGAGAATTCACAAGGCTTATAACTGTGCTATGGTTTTGGGGGGGTTAAAATAAGGAGAACAATTCTCAAGAGGTTTATGATAGCACCTCAGACTCCTGACCTGATGTTGGATGTTGGTCTTGTGCTTTCATTTTTATTTCACACAGTAATTCAGCCAAAAAAGAAAATATTCTTCCTGGCAAAACAATGTTCTTGCCTGTATCCTGTCGTCATTTCAACCCTTTCAACTCTGTATGTTTTCTGGCTTCCTCTTGCTTTTCTTTAAATTTTGTCCTTCTTTGTTTATCTTATTAACTTCCAATTAAAATTCAAAACATGATAATTTGTTTGTCGCCAACAAACTGAATTTTTGTTTTTTCCTAAGTGAGTAGAGGTAAAATCAGCATAGGTTCATGTTATTGAAAAATCTGTAATTTTGTAATAATTCAATGTTACAAAAAATTTTTTGAGGAAAGAAACCCACATTATATGTACAGACCTGGGGTTCAACCGTCCAATCTGTCAGCCTTCTGTCAGTGTTTTTGTGACCCGTTCAAGTCACATCTGCAGCATCCAATTCTGTACTAGTGACAAATTTCCTTAATCATTTTCTTAAAATTTGTGAGTTTCACATGGAGGGCATTGAAAGTAAACCATAGTTTTATATGCATACAAATGAACAGTTAGTATAACAGGCATCATGTTCAGCAGAGGCTGTGTATTGGAAAATTGATGTATGGGAACTAGGTTTTGTTAGGACATATAAGATGTATGCCCAGAGCCCACACCTGTTGTGCATTTAACTGAACTGAAGCTGTAATGATTTTTGCCAGCAAAAGAAGCCACCTCTTTTTTTTTTTTTTTCCTTAAGAAGAACCATTGAATACTGTTCTGTATTACTTTCATTTTACTGCTTTAAAGGACCTACATTTATATATTAATGTACCTACATTTATAGTTATGTTTTGCGTTCAGGAGAGTTAATGTGAATTCCTTTCTTGACTTTGGGGATAAGATCGCTATTACTTGCTTTTTGAAGTATATCTAGATATTGAAAAATGAAGTTAAGAATCAGAACTGATAAGCCATGTCTCTCATGACGAGAGATCTTGTCTTCTGCAGGGGGACAGAGAGAGCTGGATCAAATTTCAAATAATTGTTTAAACAACAGTTGTAAACAGTAAACTTTATTGGAAAGAAGGAGAGGGTGGTTTTTCTTTCACCTTTGTCATGTGTGTGAATAAAGCAATGGGCCAAACAGAGCAAAGGGTCAGGAGACTGAAGGGAGTGGGGTTAATAAAAGGAGCAATTGGATTAGAATTGGACTTTGGCAGGGAATGGTGGATGAGAAGCTGATAGATTTTGACTTGTTATTAAATCAGAAAAAGGAAATAGATAATTTCATAGTGCAATCAGCTTTTCTTTCTACGCAGTTGTTTATCCATTTTTTTTTTAAGCAAAGTATTTATGAAATGGATTTCATTCCTTATAAAGAACTGCGCAACTTTAAAGGACTTACAGGAGAAAAGAATTGTCTGAAAATTGTTAAACTGGGAGGTCTAATTACCTCCACAGTTAATTAAAACTCTTTAACTGCCCTCTTGGTGTGACAATGATACTTTCTCCTTTCTAAATGAAAGTGTAAAGGTTAAACAAAGCAGCAATCTAGCAAACAGCCTACTAGAATTTGTAATCTGACCCTCAGATCTACTGTTTACTTTGCAGAAATTACAGTCCTGGAGTGTAAAACAGGTGCAGAACACTTGATACTGTTGCCCACTGTTATACAAATGACTTGCTTTTTAATAGGCACCTAGAATTTCCTACATTTCCTAAAAAACTCCAGACACCCTAGATTAACAAAGTGGAAAAACTCAGTCTGTTTCTTGACCATGACCTTGGCAGTGAGACAAAAGGCAATTGGCAATGTAATGTATTTGTTGTACACAGGAGAAAAGACTCACCACTGGGGGCCTGTGGATAGAGTTAAACCTCCTTAAACAGTTGTTAAAGTTATCACTAGTAGTAGGGGCATTTCAGCAGGTAGTAACCTAGGACAAGTTGATACTTACTTTGCCAAAGATGCATTATACTTTAACTACATTATATGCATTATATGCATATATTTTAACTTCTTTCCTTCTTTGTTTCTTCCCCCCCCTTTTAATTTTTTTCTGCCCCCCCTTTTTATTTTTTAATTTTTTTTTTAGAAAAGGAACACTATATTATAAGTCATTTTGCAAAAATAATGCAAGACAATTCTTTTTCACATCTTTTTCCATGGAGCATATTCCTGACCAGTTCAACACTCAGAAAATAACTGTCTATCAGACATCTCTGAGCATAGAAAACTTCTGAATGTACTGCAGGAGCTTACAGTATATGTCTTGTGATAGAAGAGTATATATTATTGATCATCTCAGTAGGAGATACCTATGGAAATCAGCACGTATGAAATCTAACCAATCACATCTTGGGTCAGGTTGAGAACATATATATGAATTTAGAAATTCATATGGCCAATGTAGTTTTTCATTTTTTTTTCTCTAAAACAGGAGTAAGACTTCCTGCAACCAATGATTTAAATCAAGAGCTGAGATTTAGTTGCTGTTCAAATGCAGGAATTTAAAAAAAAATAAACTTGTATAGCAAAGGCTTGTTTAAAGAAGTTTGTCTTAGATTATAGTCCTGGTTAAAGCCAGCCTCCCACATATCTCTTCTATGCGAAGAATGTTTAGGAAAATATTTAGTTCTACACTGTAAGTTTAGCCTACCCTATCCAAATACTGAATATTGTGCAGTTTTCTCCCCTGTGTCCAGAGTGTCTGCCTTCTGGTTTTCCTGACATGAGGATCTGCATCTGGCACCTTTTTATCTGTGGTTAGAAAAAAAAGGATTTAAAACTTTGTTCAACAAAGATTTACTCAAATACAGACTTTTTCTGAGTGAAAAATTATGTTTTCATCTGCATGCCATTTTTGCAGTTCAAACAAAATAGCTACATATGTTCAGTTTTCAGCAATCTGATTTGTGGGAGAGTGAAAGCGTGTCCATTTTCCATTTTATGAACTCATAAAAATACAACTTCAATGACTTTTTAGCTGCATTTTCAAGGCACGTTTCACTTTTGTTACATAGCAAAGCCTCAATGTAACAGGCCATAAATTCTGCTAAATAAAAGAGAACTAGGGAGTGAGCCTAAGCGCTGAATCCTTGATTGTCCAGACTGCTTAATTGTTAGCTTTTAGCCTGGCTGTGTTTTGACTGCTACAATTAGTTCCCTCCACAACACATCTGCTCTAGAAAGTACTAGCACTAAATAATGTGGACACAAGAAAATCTTACTTCTCTAAATGGTCAGAGATCAGATGGCAGCCCTTTTGTGTAGCACTACGACATCCAAACACACGGGAATAATATTTGTTTCAGGAAAGGATATTGAGCTGTGACTTTATTAACAGGAGATTTTATTTACAGCAAAATAGTATCTGTGATCCTGTCACCTTTAGGTTGCAGTCCTGACTTTGCTTGCTCTCATTTAATATCGAAAATGTTTAAGTCCCACATTGCAAATCTGCAGACTGCTTTTCTTTATACAACTTACAATTTTAAGTTTTTGATTTCTTTCAAATTGAAGTTTTCCAACCCTGTACTCTTGTACATTTGCCAGCCTGTCAGTGGATTTCTTGCAAAATGTGATTGGGGCTTCTTGCAAAATGTTTGATTGGGGTTTGTCTGTTCATTTTAACATAAGACAGTCCTGCCTCATTGTACTTGCGTGTTAGCACTACTAGCCAGTTGTTACTCATTAGAAAACAGTTGCTGAAGCCAGTCAATAGCTTTGCTACCCAAACTTATGCTAATAATAGAATAATAGAATCATAGAATGGCTTGGGTTGGAAGAGACCTTAAAGATCATCTAGATCCAACCCCTCTGCCATGGGCAGGGACACCTTCCACTAGATCAGGTTACTCAGAGCCCTGACCAGCCTGACCTTCAAGTTCAAAAGTGGAATTTGTGTTTTTACCCTTTATCTTTGGTAAGGCCTTAGCCTGTTGTTGTCCCCAGCTTGCACTTTGATGCATTTGTGCAAAATGTCAGTCAGAATTTCTGTGTCATCTATTGGCTGAGAGGGGTAGTATGAAATGTAAAGGAAGATTTGCAGAGAAACAAGAGTAATTCAGTTCCTTGGTTGCCTATTTCTAAGCAGAAATCATTTCTGGACTTAAGTTCTGATCTTTTCATCGGAAATGTGGTACAGAAACCTTTTCTGTTGTTTAGACACACTGTTTTACTGTTGTAACTTTTGAGGTGAAAGACTCAATATATTAATTACTTACTTTAAAAAAACTTGAAATAATTCTTTTGCTTTAAGTAGGTATTAGTTTTGAGCAATAATTGGGTTTGGACTTTCTTGTAAAGATTAATAAATTATGTTCTACTTTATCTAATGGACATAAAAAATAAAGGAAATATTTTCTAACTGACTTATAAAACCTCTACGTCTCAACAACTTTGGAAAACTATAATCTACAATAAGTTATAGTTGAATAACAAAGATTGAGGGGTTATTTTTCCACTTTCACTACTACCCCATTTTTCCCTTTCTTCATCAGTTTCCGACAGCCATCCATGAGTCTACATAAACAATCCAAACAGGAATTATGGTACAAGTCTGTATTAGACTATCATTCCAGTAGTTTGTATGGTAAACTCTAGTAGCACTGTCCTTGCTTCTAGGAGCTGAGTTATCTGTCCGTGCTTCTGAGCACTTATTAAAATGATGTAACACAGGAAATAAGTAGATACAACTTGATCCCGTGTATTTAATGTTTACAAATAGGTATGATTAAGGATGAAATTCATAGATGAAACACGAAAGTACGATGAGCAGTATTTAATAGCAGATACCTACAGAAATAAAACCGCTTTTTGGTTTTGTCCTGTGTATTTCCAGAGTGATGATAACATCACAGAATTGTACTACAACTTTTTGTGTGTTTCGGGTTTTTTGTTCCTCTTTTCTGTTTTGGATTATTTAACATTAAGTTTTTATAATTAAAATCTTAACAAACGAAGATGAGGGTGTGTTCATTTATAACCAATTTTATTTAATTTACTTGATTCAATTTAAGAGGTAAAGCTGGGTGGCTAATGAAATTTTCAGTTTAATTTGTGCACTAAATAGTAACAGGTAGGAAACAATTACGTAAAATTTTAATTAGAATTTACAGAGGGAATGAGGATTTAGTCAAATTAACATTGGGTTAACCTAAAATGATTTTGATTATTTTTTAATCTTAAAAGCTTGCATTTTTCAGTTGTATTACTGCTTTAAAAATGGTGACTATTATAATTAATTTAAATGAAAAGTTGATTGTAAAAAAAAAAACCCAAACCTTTCAAGAGCTATCTTCAAAACAGCAAAACAAAATCAAATCACTGCTCCTGCTTTTTTTTTCTCCAGTTTATTTACTCAGCTGAGCACAACTGAATTAACAAACAAATTTGCCTCTGTTTCTTGCATTATCCCTCAGCACAGAAGCCAAAAAAATTTGATGAGTTCAAAGTTCCACACTTTTTCAATAGAAGGTTTTTATTCATTGTCATTTCATCATGATTATCTTTCTTAAGTTATACACTGTTTTTCCCCACAGCTACAATGCCAGATTAGTTTGTATCATCAAATGTTGACTCTGCAGGAGCATTAAGTGTTAGTACTAGTTCCTTCATTATGCATTGGACTGAGAATTAGAATTTAATTCTTGAGTGGGAGGAGAAAAGTGGCAGAAGAATTGTAGTATTTACCATCTTGGAATCAGAAAGTTATGATTTTTTTTGTTTGTTTTCTACTTTTCCCAGTGAACTGAATTCCAGTTACATTTACTGAATACTTAAATGAAAGAGAAAAATGAACAAAAGCTTTTAAAGCAGATGATGCCAGTCATGTTTTTCTTTTGATTTGGTTTGCATTTTATGCGGTTTGTTCTTTCAGTTATTGTATGTTTAGCCAACCATCAGCCCCATCCTGAAAGTCAACAATAATAAAAATGTAAATCATCATCAAAAGCATGCCTTGCAGTGAGAGAACATTTCAAAGATTGTTTATCAGTTGTTCATTTTCTCCTGTCAGATGTTGAAATCTTTTACTTCCCATCATATTGCACAGAAATGCAGTTTTACTGATAGTGTCTACTTGTAGCTAAGCTGTGAAAAAGTCAAAATTTCATTTTGTAAAAGCAGTTATCACACAGAGTACTGCAGACCTAGGTTATTGGTCCTTATTTAGCAAGCTCACAGATAAGATGTCTAATTTCCTGGCCAACCTTTTTGTATGTGTGTGTGTGTATGTGTGTGTAAGAGTGTGTGTATATATGTGTGTGGGCCCATTAAAATATATAAGATTTAAAAAAAATACCCTATACAGCTTTTCCACTTTCAGTATACAGATACAGAAATAATGTAAACACCAGCCATGAAGTCACTTTGAAAAAATAAGATTTTAATTATTAAATTAACTGTTAATATTATATTACAGTATTTTTAAGTGCTGCATAAAAATTTAATTAGAAATACGAGATGTGGGGACTACCTGACTTAACACTGGGCACAATTCTATACATACTCAATCAAGTTCTTCAGCTGTTGATTTAAGTTTGAAAAATTTCCATATCTAAATTAGAATTGTTCTGAAAAAGTGGAGGGAAAATCGATATGTTAACCCTTTTAATACAGAAGTCTGTAGTGGAAAATGTGCAATAGAATAGATTTGTCTACTGTCTTTCCAAAGATGGCTTCTCTGATACATTAAAATAATACTTCTATTTTCAGCTAAAGGACCCTATAGTATATTTTTTTCTTAATCCTAAAAATACTGAAATGCGAAAAGCAATGAATAGTGAAAAATAACATACTTTGCTATAATCTTGGTGAGGTACAGTGAATGAATGGTTAAAAGACCTGTTTAGTCTACCTGAGAGAAAAGTCTGAAGTCACAATTATTTTAAAAACTCTTTCTGTAATTGGTTTTTACATAACACTTGAACAGTTTCTTAGTTGTCTTTATTTGGGTATGTTTTTTTTTATTTTGTGCTTTGTTTATAGCTCATACTTTTGAAAGAAATGCAGCCACCATAATAAAGTTGTTAGAAATGGAGGAGAATGATTAGTGGAACTATTGAATGGAAGTGCTAGGTTTGATCCCAGCATTGTTTTTCTGAATGCAGAATTATGAAAACAGAATTGCAAAGAAAAATTACAGGTCTATTTAATAACGTCTTCTTTCATTGTGTACTTTTCTGTTCACAATAGGGTACCATAGAAGAGCAAGTATATTCTCTCTTGCACATCAGATACATTCTGTAATTTTAGCTGCAGTTGAAGCTAATACAAGTGGAAAAATAATTTTGTGGATGGTTTTCTCCGCACTTCTTAAATTTTTTCTCTAAATCTATACTCCTTAGCACAGCAAAATGAAACCTTGAAGACTGTTGATACTAAACTCATTTAATAATATAAATAAGGATCCAAAAATATAATAATGATGACAGACATTAAATGGCAGTTTGAAAAATATAGGTAGCTACTATATTGCCAGGACAGATGAAAATAAATGTATTCATAACTGATTTCCAAGCCCTTTCTTCCCGAACCTACAATGTAGCATTTTCTTTTTATGCTTCAGTGAGTTGCTTTTCATAATTAAACAACTATCTGTAGAGCAGTTCTTTATGTGTTTATTAAAGATTGTCTAACTCATTTCCTGTTGACATGAAATTGTTTGAGTGGCAAAGTAACTGTTACAAATAACTGACATCCAGGGAAACGAAGGGGACTGTTTAAGTGGGTTAAGTTTGCCCACGTACTTCCATCAGGAATTTTTAAACTGTAATCTTTACTTGAATTGAATTCCTATTGTGCAGTGCTTTAATTCCTTTAAAAATAACATTAATTTTAGTGCATTTTAAAAGTCTGAACTCTGTAAGCATTATCTATGCCCGTGAACATCTGTCTAAAATGGCTTAATTCCAAAGATACTACGAAAGTTAAAGTTCAGTTGGTGATTTTGTCCATTGTTTAGCTAGCACCAATTTTGTAAGGTCTGAACTTAACCACTGCTGTCATTCAGTTTCTCCGTTTCCCTTCTCATTTTTTTTTTGGGATGGAGAGTGGAACAAAAATCCACTCACCTAACAATATTGTTTATTCCCCTAAAAAAGTGGCTAAAAACCCTCTACACAACACAAAATCTAAAATGAAAACTAAAAATTCTATGAATTCCATATATACTCTTTAAAAAATTATTTCAAACTTTATAATTTCAAATTCTTAATAACATTGTAATTATTAACTAATCCTAATTTCAACTTTAGTGGACGCATTTTAAAAGAAGTAGCCTTTATCTCATGATGTAAATTAAATAATTGTTGTCAGGTCTATTCGATTGAGTATTATTTTATTTACCCCACAGCTGATAACAGTCACACAATTCACTCCAGACTGGCCTTCCCATAAGTTATAGCTCTAATGTCTCCAAAGGGATAAAGAAAGTCATATCCTCTACTTCTCAGCTTATTTTCGTCATTACATATATTCTTATGCTATAATAAATCACATGAAATACTTTTTGTAGCTACAGGGCTCAAGGAGTATCTTCTGTGCTTGATATTTATTTGTGCTCCAAAAATATAAGTATGTCTGAACCTTGAATGAGGATCTGTGTGGTACACTAATACAACAGTGTTTAGACATGTTTAGAGTTTAGAAATGTAATTAAATTACACAAATCTAATCATACTGTATACATTGTCTCAAAACATGCATAAGTTTTATATGAAATGCAGCATCCAGGATTTGTTGCTCAGTAAGCTGTGAAAGGAAGGTGAACACCCTGAAAGTCTGACCTCACCATATGACGTGGGAGAGATAACAATACTCATCTTCTTAAGCAATTAAAGAGCACTTTGAAGGACAACCCCTGACTACTACAACCAGTTTGTAGCCCATACCTAACCAGATGGTGGGCTAAGTTGCTGGAGAAAAATTCTCTAGTGAATAGTGGGACTGATTCTGTTCTCATTGATTTCCTTAATGCAGAAGAGAGGAGCAGAAAGCCGGAGTAGCCCTGGGTTTTCTTTCATTTCTATCCAATTTCTTTCTGGGTGTTGGTTTTCGGTTTTGTTTTATTTTGGGTTTTTGTGCTACGGAAAAAGAGTTAAAAAGGAAGGAGTTCTGGAGTAAATAGATACTGAGAACTAGAATTAAATTTAGAGGAAGATGCCCAATACCTTATTGGGTCCTCCCACGTAACAACTCTGCATCACCAAACAGTCATGATGACAAGTTTGGAGATCTTGGAAAAATAGATCTTGGAAAGCAGCCATATTTTTGGAAAAATATCTATGCATGTGATTAATTGATTTCTAGGCCTGCTGTGTGCTTCCTTTATTCTCTTATGATCACAAAAATAGACCTCTGCACGCAGGGTAACTTTGTGTAATGTGAGGGAACTTCACAGACCTGTTCTTTTTCTTCAGCGAAGGATAACATGGTTTATTGTCAAATGGATTAGACCACGGCCGGAGAATAGTGGAATGGCTGGTGAAACAGAATAGTTAAAGGACTGGAGGTTTTGGACAGAAGTTGAAATACAGGAAATTACAGTGGAACAGAGGACAATAGTTTTTTTTTACTATGAGGGCGGTGAAGAGAGGCGGTGGAGACTCTCCAAGAACCTATGCTAAACCAAACTGGACACAGTCTTGATTTGGGCTGGACTAGGTGGTCTTCAGATGTTCCTTCCAACTTCAGCCACCCTATGATCCTGTCAATCAGTAAGGAAATGTTATCAGTGGTTAATGAAAGAAAACATGATAAAGATTTTTTCTGCTGTTTTTCAACTATAACATGACCTGAAGAGAAGCAGTGGATAAATGAGATGCTTTCTTAATTTTTGTTGTGTTGCTTGTTGTGTTCTTGTGGGAGAAGAAAACCACAACCATTTATCTGCGAATACAAAGCACATTTATTCTAATATTTTCATATTCCCAAACACTCTCTTCTTGTTTCTCATATTTGGGGGCCCATATGCTATGGTTTACTCTCTGGTCAAGTATAGGGATCATGGAATTCATTTTGCATCATACTGATAATGCAGACCATTTGTATTCTCAAATGTCTTCTGTAGAAGACTTTTTTATTACTATTAATATTATTTATTATTTTTATAATGAAATCCCTTGAAAGAAAACCCACCTAGAAAATTATTTGATTATATAGCTATCCTGGTAAACTTTCATACCCTAGTTAGCAGTAAATGTTTTATTTTCAAAACTCTTTGTCTTTTAAGTTTGGATAATTGAATATCTATTTTTTTCACAGAACTGATTTTACTCAAGCTGCAAAGACTTTAAAAAGTTTGGAAGTCTCAGAAAGATCTCAAATGAAAGGGTTGTCTTTAGTAGTGCCTCATAAACTTCAATGCTTTTAAGTGTAAGTCAATATCTTCCTAAAGTAACATGGGTCTTAAACAGTCAAGTCTATTAAAAGTTTATCAAAACTAATTGGAGGCTGAAAAATTATGATTAATTTGAATAAGTATATTCAGTTTAGCTATTCACATGTAAGTTAGAAATCATTACTGCATTTCAATCAGTGTAAATATCAAAATCTCCTGCAATAGTTGTCTTCTTGTAAATTGGCAAACATGTTTCAGAGTTTGTAATGAAACAATTTTTACATGATTTCTGACAGTTATGTAATTTTGAACCAGTAAGCATAGCTGCAGATGTGGGGAAGTGTTGCTTTTTTTTTTTTTCTGACAAGTCAGGTCTTGGGTGGCTCTCATGGATCATCTTTGGCATGATAACCAAATGAACAGAGGAGTTCTGTGCCATGTAAATAATACAGAAATAACAGGTTTGGAAAATATGAACTTATATTTTAGTTGCATTAACACCAATTTGTTTCTTTTGTTTGCTTGTAATTTTTTTGTACTGTGGTATTTTCAGACCTGAGGTGTTTTTCCAGCCCTCAGCATCTGAACAGACCATATCAGAAGCGATCTTTGAAAAGCACAACAGCAACATTTCTTTACTCCAGCGTTTAATCCACTTCCAGCTTTTAATTGAAAAAGGTTGGATTATTGCTTTTCATTTAAAGCTTTCATCAGCTTTTAAAATTGATAGTGCCTATATTCACAAGGGATTAAGAAAGAAAATAAGTATACATTTTCACAGCCTTTAAATCACATAATTTGCCAATGAAATTAATGTGTATCATCTTGAATTATTATTTGATCTTATACATAAGTGCTTTGCTATTTAAAAAGAGTCTTAATAACAAATTTACCGAAGGCAGTTCAAAGCCCTTTTATCAATTTTTTTTCATTAGTATCTCCCATTTTCATTTCATTGCTTTTGTTCCTTACCACCTTCTTCATCCAGAAAAATAAGTAACAGCCAGTGTCGCTTTTGAAATGGAAAAATGGTTTCAAATCACTGGCAAAGCTTAATGACTTCTGACTGCTGAGATATGTTAATTTAAGCCAGACCAAATGTTCCTCAGCTGCAAATATTTGGTGTTGTTCACTGGGAACTGGCAAGATTTATGAGGGCCCAGTGGCAAAGGCTCTCTGCTCACATGCCTCACATTACAATTGTTTCACATGTTAGATGATAAAAGGCTGTTTGAAAAAAAAAAAAAAAGGGGGGGGGGGGGGGAAGGAAAAGAATCAACTTTTCACAGAAAATGTGTATAGGCCCAAAGAGGATGAGGACCTGGAAAGACAGCTATGCTTTTTTCTGTCAATGAATCTTCTCAAAGAACCATTTAACTGCTGAATTAATGTGGTATTCTCATGCCAATCTGCATTCTTTTCACCCTCGAAAAACATCAAAATCCATGTGACTGGATGGTTCAAAGCACTGGTAATGGAGCATAGAGGACTTTTTTTTTTTCTTAACTTCTAGGTGGCCAGTCCAAACTTACTGCAAACTGATAGTTGCCAAAAGTCTTTAACCTTTGGCCTGGTTGTTTTTGAGAAATTAAGTTAGTGAGCTCAGTTTAGTAATGTGTAGACGGGTATCTACAGCATGAATAGCACAGTAACTTATTCTGATAGACATTCTTGATAGGGGAATCTTACCTAGATAAGGCAGACACTGAACTGTCCTCTGGGAGAAGGCACCTGTTCGACTAGCACATCAGTAGGAAAAATCTGTGGAAGCATTCCCTGACATTAGTTTGCAAGACTGTAAATTGGGAAGCATTCAGTCTGTTATAATTCTAAAATAACAACAAAGAAAAACAGTAGAGGGAATGGACCATTATACAAGTTATGTTCATAAATTTAGTTTTTTCATTTATGCTTAAAGTGAAACTTTTACGTGCTTCATTAATTAAAAGAATAATTAATTCCTGATGCCCTTACATTTACTTTTTCATTTGTGAAAATTGGCTGTGAAATTTGAGGGTCTTACAGTAATCCTAAAGGTTCCAATAGGATTAGAGTTGTTTTTATTTTAAGAGCAGACGCCAAAAATTATCACTGGCAAATCTTGATATGCCGAGAAATGAATGAATGCTTTCTCTGCTGGACTGGATTAAACAACATGCCACCTATAGCCCCTCTTCTACCCTTAAAATCTTTGGAGCAAATATGGCTTTGCTTTCCAAGTCTGTCTGAGGTTGTTATTGTCAAAAGCCTAATTGCTGTTTTCGTGCAGACAGGTAAACTGAGTTACTGGTTTACCACTGCTGCTAATGCTTCACTACTATTTTTTGTACCCTATTTCTTGTCATACCTGATAGAAAAGTAAGTTCTTCCAAAATTCAGAGGAAGGGAGGGTAAAGCAGCTTTACTAATGCTGGATGAAATCACCTCCAAAACCAGGCAAAACTCCTGCAGCATATTTCCATGGAAGTCTTGAGGGCATCCTGAACTGAGTGAGCATCAGCGTGAATTCATTCAAACTTTATGGTATGGATGTTTGCAATCAGAATAGATTAACCCTGATTATACAAATCAGCTACGGTGAAGGTCTACTAAGCACAGAAATGACTGCTCTAGTGATTATAAGGTGATAAGTCCTGAGCGGTATTCAGGGTTTTCACTGAAGGTAGTGGAAACTATGAGGGCTAAGTGCATTCCTAGCCTTTCAAACAGGAAAGAGAAATGCCTCTGCAGGGATCAAAATGCCCCCGTGAGTGTTAAGAAAGGATTTTCACTTTTTCAAGAGTACATTAATGGTTCTCACAGAAAAGAGAAACATCTTGAAATAAATAAACTGCATGTTGGAGGTTTGGGGTTTTTTTTAATGTTTATTAACTAAAAAATAAAAATTATTATGCTCATATTTGCATTTAGGCTGAAACTATTGTTCCTTTGGGAAAAAAATGCACCATGTATTTGTGTTAAATACTCTAATTATGCTCTTCACTGGGATAAAAGGAAAAAAAGCTGACAGCCAACAAAAGAAAAAAAAATCCAAATTCTTTTCTTGCATTAAATATGACACAGATTGTAAAAAGCAATATTTTTACCCTTGAAATGTTTAGAAGTATTGACATTCTGTCCACTCAATTGTCAGCTTGTCTTTAGAGATAGAGCTTCTAGGTTCTTAGCATTTAGTAAACTGACACTGATCTCTATTCTTCTTTAAACTTGTATGCAATTCTTAGCTTAAAAAAAAACCCACCTCCATGATACCAAGAAAGGTTACTCTTGCTGTAGACACTTCAAAAATTCTGTGCTATCCTTGTGGCTGTTTTTCTGGTCTTCCAAATTTGTATTAATACATAAACCTTACTAGTTTTAATTTAAGTTTCAACAAAACTTGAAAAGGGATTTGGGAATATTATGGACTGCTGTTCCCGGGGGTACATGCAGAAGTTTTAGCTTGTGCTACTGTAAAGAAGCGCCTTGGAGTCTCAGACCCAGTGAGGAAGGGGAAGTGGCAGGACCTATGTGGAGGCAGAGCAAAGAGCTGGTGGAGTTAGAAGCATACCTGGGAGGCAAGATCTGTCTTCACAGCTTCTTTCGTTAATCCAGTAAGAGTTTGTGTATGTTATCCGGGCAGCGCAAAATCAGCTTTGTGAATCTGAGAGTCCAGCTTTGTGTGCTTAAAACTAACATGTGTCAAAGCCTGCCTTCCTTACCTGAGCAAAACTCTGGTGGAATTTAAATAAATGTTAGACATGAAAGCCTGAAAAAAAAGGATTTGCTCCTTTGTGTACCGAATAGGTATATAAACAAAATTATCTGCATGTTCATAAAGGTTAAAGCAAGAAGAAGTTTAACACAGTAGAATAAATTGCCAAACCTTCCTAGCAGAAGCAATTGCTTGATTTCTCTGTCATTATTCATATTACAGTGTTTACTTTAGAATACTAGAGAAGTCCCTTATGATTTAAATAAAGTTTGTCATGTTTTACTTCTATTGGCATACAAATTCTTCAATGATAACATATCTGCTAAATTTCTCTGTTTTCTTTCACTCCTGCTTATATGATGAAGCATGATCTGTGGTATTTAATGTAATCAGAGTATCATTAATTTTCTCCTAAAATGTTTCTGCATATGGCCATGCAAAATAAGTATCTACCGTGCCATCAGTTGGTTAAAGAATCAAAATGAGGATGACAGTGTTTTTCTAAAGGAGATTTCTCTGAATCTTTCCACCCACAGGCTCTGTTGAAGGCAGTAAATAGTCCATTTTTGTTAATGAAGCTTCACTCATACAGCTGGGATTGTTTAATATTTTACGAGTGTTACTTTGTTTTGCTCTCAACGATCTCAGGCAGTTAAGGATTTATGAATCGTGTTTTTCTCAGCCCATCTGCGGTTTCCTATCTTCCCTGGCCTTGAGAATATGTTTAAATTTATTAAAGCGAAGCAAAGGCTCATTATTTCAAAGGAGAGCCAAAGTGACACAGTGAATTGGTTATTAATGGAAAGGCACTGCCATAGGGCGATTGAAATTTAATGATATCCTACAAGAAAAAAATGAGGGTGTCACTTTCCAAAAAGTCATGCTAAATGCCAGCCTTTTTAAGGTCCTGCCGCTAATTTTATGCCTGCGCACAGTAATGTTTTCAAAAGCGTTTAGGAAACACGGACCAGTGACTGTACTGATTATCCTTTTCACCTTCTCGCCTGTTCCAAATGGGTTTGTGCAGTGAGCGATTTAATCTCTAAATATAGGGAACGTTAAAAAAAATAACATTGCTGTTTTTCACAAGCTAAGGACCTTTTGCAATCCTCCAGAGATGGACTTGCAAATATGCTATCTCCATATGCTCACAGTAAGCTCTCAAACTGGCTCATCACCAAAAAAAAAAGGAAACTAGAAAACTTCAATCACTTTATTTCTTCTGCTTTCCTGTCATTCAAGAGATGTTTTATGTACACAGAGTACATTTAGCAAAATTTAAGTCACACGTGATAAGCACATACCTAGGAATCTCTGAAATTTCTCAGTTTTCTCCTGATTAGTGTAAATATTCTTTCAGAAAACAGTCCTTGTTTCCTAAAATGCCTTCCACCTGTTTCTGGATTATTCTTATTTTTTAATATAATGTTCATATAGACTTTGTCACTATGTTTTCTCAGTTTGAAAGACAAGCTGTACAATTTCCTGGCAAAATTCAGTGTATTCTTGTGACGTGAATGTTGAGGCTTGGGGACTTTTTGTATGGTTGGTTGGTTTGGTTTTTTTTTTAAATTTGAGCTGGTTATAATTCTCAGACCACAGGGACCCTATAATGTGGTCCTTAAGTGACTGTTGAAAGAGTTCCAAATGGAAGAGGGAGATGAGGAGAAAGGGGAAATACCTGTCCTAGGACTGCAGGATCAGGCTGGTAGAAACTTGCTGATGATGCTGGTGCTCAGTGGAGTATTATTGTTTAATGTTCCAGTGCTAGTGATAACTATATGGTTCCTTCTAGTTGCACGTTTCAACACGTGATTTACTACAACTATAACCATGTTTAAGCACAATTGAGGAACACGGATTGAGGATAAATCATGGATAACACAAGGTCTGTGTAAATGTCTGGACAGAAAATAGCTTGTGATAACCATGTCAAAAAAGCAGGCTTTACATTAGACACCTCACAATGTTAGATGACTGCTCCTTTGTAAAAGCAGAAGAACTGGTGAAGAATTCTCATGCCATGACAACAAAGCTGCTATGGCTACACAAGCTATTGTTTGACCTTCCTCAGTTCTCAGCCATCGGGATGAAGAATCCCCTTTAATACTTCCCCATAGCTGTTCTCCTAAGATATCAGCTCCCCTAGAAAGCATACAAATATGCAGCAAAGTGAAAAGGGGTAGTAGCATAAAGGGATATTTGGTATCAATCATCCTCAGTTAATACAGAAGTGGTAGAAGTATGTGGTGGAAAAGACATGCTAGGTCACCTAGTTCATCTTCCTGCTGGTGCGGGAAATGTTCCCGACATATATTTTCTAGTGCCCTGTCCAGTCTAGTTTAAATACCTGATGCAACTCATTTATATTTATATTGTAATTTTCTTACAAACATAAATATAAAACCAAACTCCAGACGTTGCCCTTGACAGGCATATTAGTAACAAATCATTTTCTAACCTTGCTTATGGTAAATTTCCAACCATCTGCTGACAGGTAAACAGAAATTTCTTTTTTTTTTTTTTTTTTTAATTCTCAAAATACTTTCAGTACCCGGTCTCATAAAATGAAATAATAATAAAACCAACAACCTTAATTATAAAATGACAGCACCATGTTGTTTCTAAATGGAGAAATGTTGCCCTTTCTGGAGGTGTGGATGTGACAAGCATCCCCTGCCCCTCCTACATGAAGGATAACCTGTGATCTTAAACATACCATCTGTTGTTTGCATGCCATAGAGGTGGAGGCAGCCTGAAGGCAGTAAAGACTGGTAGCCATCTCCCTACCTTTTACACATTAGCAACCCTAACAAAAAAATTAAATCATTGCCAAATTTTGAACTCCTTCTTTGCCCAGCAAGATGCTGGGGCAAGAGCTTCTGGTTTACTCTGTCTATAGAAAAGTTGCAGTGGGAAAAGAGTAATTTCTGGAATGGAGCCAGGCTAGGTGACATGAGACATGGCGAGTGTCATTTCTGAGAAGGTAGCAGACATTGTTTCACACGCCTCGGTCTTGGGTCTGTGTGTGGGTGCTGGCAGTGTTGCCTGTTCTGCAGGAAGCAAAAGCTGCTTCTCCATACAGCAAAAGCTGTATGGAAACCAGTCAGTGAGAGGGTCTTGCTCTGATTAATACCAGAAGATGGAGGGGTTAGCTTCTGTGCAGTGCTCAGTGTCGTCTTCTCTGGCTTAAATCACTGAAAAGGAAAGATCTATATGGGTGCAAGAATTACTGTAGCCAGTGCCATGCCTTCACAGGGACTTTCTGTTGTCTGGGGCAAGGGGGTAGAAAAGTCAGAAAATGGGGTCGGTGAGACCAGCAAACACTGTGTAAACTGAGCCCTAATAGGATTTGCATACAATTTTAAAGAACACGTGGAGAAATGGTGACTCAAGGGCCTGCAACTTCGGTCCCTCTGAGCTCCCTGTTTTAACCATAAACTTATCATCTTATAACCTTTCTAACAAAGACATAAACACTTCAGCTACATATATTTTGATTGCTTCATGACAGTTTACTGGAGGCTTAGCAATGACAGATTTCTTCATTGTCTTTTTGCCAAAATTTGTCCTTTAAGTCATTTTTGTTGACTGCCCCTTTTAGCAGCTCACCTCACAATGAGAGAGGAGACAATTAATGGGAGGGTGATTTATCACTGCCAAAAACTGTCAAGGACTTCTGTTGTAGCTGGAGAAAAAGCAATTTCACATTATGGCATTTCATTCCGAATACATTGTATTTACAGCTCACAGTTTTATTTTCAGAGCCTATTATCAGGTGAAACAGTTGCATCTGAAATGTTGTTTGTGACATAGGTGACCTGTTAGGATTTGATAAGTATTTACGCCAGAGCACAAGGGGCTCACACATCTGCTGTTGGCAGAAGCAATGGAAAAAAATAACCTGGAAATGAGGCGTTTGATTTTTCTGGTTCCTACACTCGAGCATCTGTTGCTATAATTAAGTGGCATTCAGTAATTGCAGAGCAATGGTGAAATAAACATATGCATTCTTGCCAGCTTTTAGGATTTGGTGTCCTTACAGTAGGAGAGACAAGCAAAGTGACTTCAGCAAGAACAAAGGGTTCTGTAACAAAGTTTAGCAATTAACTTTCCTATTGCATAAAGAGGAATTTTACAAGGAAAAAGAAATAGAGGAAGGAAAAAAAAAATCTAAATTGGCCAGTAGCTTTCATGCATTTAAACTGATCGCTGCAAGAGGTAAAGCAGAATGTTGAACTGGGAGGATGTTAACATTTTTCTGTTGAATGTAGATGTATTTAGAAAACAAAAATTGAACATGCAATACTAACTAAATAAACAAGAATTCAAGAAATCTATTACACAGACAGAGAGTTTATAATGAAATTTATTCCTTGAATTTGAAGGGGGAGTTGAGATCTCCTTGAGGGCCCCTGCTGCCTTTGTTTACGCCTCAATTGTGGTGTAAATGAAAACAGAACCTGGTGGTCAGTATAAGTTAAAGAATGCTGGTTAAAAGAGGCTTTTTAAATGAATCATTTATAGGGCATTAGTTAAACAATCAGATATTCCTTATTCTGTGGTGAGATTCAGTGTACTTTTTTAGATTATTTTTTAGAAGTAGGGTTAACTGGAGGTATATTTTTTCTTAGAGAGGATTTAAGTCAGAGCACTGTCTGATCTGATCAGAAGTTATGTGATTGTTGTAGTTTTTTGCCTTTTAAGAACAGGCTGTCCAACAAGTTATCTCAACAAAAGCCCTTGTACTAAAAATAAAAATAAAAATGGATAATTGAATAGCAGTATCCATGTAACCCAACAGATATGTGGCAGATGTAGCATGTTATAAATTCTGAGAACCTAAGAATAGAAAAGAGTGTCTGTCTCTTGCTGTCTGTCGAGGCCAATAAAGAGTGAGCATGAAAAAGAGCTGTTAGTATTGTCTGAGGAGGCCATTCTTATATATGCTTTGGCACTTTCACTTGCATGGTCTGGAGCAAGTTTGACATCAACTATGCCCCTGCCTTTTTGGCTGGTGGATTAAGTAAGAGGAATCACTGTGCAGTGGGTGGAAAAAAATTTCAGTAAGTATCTTGAATATATGCATAGATACATACATACATATGTACACATCCGTATATATTCACATCCACATATGCAGAGAGAGGAGAAGAGATGTAACATCAATGAAACAAAGAGAAAAATATCTTGTTTAGTGGAGATAGGATAAGACTGAAAAGTGAAAATAGCTGATACATTTTTCTTCAGTTCCCATCACTTACATTCATTTCTACATGGCCATAGCAAGCCATAACAAATCAGTCGGAGCTTTAAAGAACTCACAGGATCAGGATCTTTGTTGTGTCTTAACATAACTGTCAGATTGCTTTTCTCACTTTACTGTTCAGATAGCGAAATTGAATCTGTTAATGAATTTTGTTTGCAAATGCAAATATTTTGAGGGGTAAGTATAGCTTTCTAATACAATAAAATAGAATATTATTTTTAGATGCATTTAATTAAATCTAATACTAATTTAATTAACTATATTTAAAAGTTATTATTACAATATGCCTTTCAATTGTATAGTTCTGAAAAAAAAATCTCATCAGACTTGAGCACATTGATGTGTAAGAGTCTGATTCTAATAAACTACATATATATGCATAAACCTGCTTTTTTATTCTGCTGGTGAGCTATTGGATTTTGATACTGTTTGAGAAATGTCGTGAAGCTATGTACCTGAACTAGGTGAGAGTTGGGAGATTTTGATTGTTTCGGGCTTTGTTGATGAACTGTTGCGTGACTTTGGGCAAAGCACTTCACAGCTCTGTGGCTCTGTTTCCCTCTGTGCTGATTTACAGAGGAAGGAGTTACCCCTTAAGCATCTGCACAGGACTTTGAATTCCTTCTTGAGCCCTAGGTATTAAAAATAAGTATTCTAACATTAAGTATTTCATTGAGCAAGGTTGGAAGCTTTTTATTTTTGATGGAAGCGAGCCCACGGACAGTGGCTGTGAGCCTACTCCTGCCATCCTTGCATTGGCTTCTGTTTCTGAGCCATTTCAGGAGGGAATGTGGCATTAGAACCTCTTATAATCAACATTCTTTTGCCAGCATCCGTTCTCAGCCTATTAAAAGAAAAAAGATAGTTGTGAGAACTCTGTCAATAGTGAAAGATCTATTATGTTGTCCACTAAAACTTAGTAGATGCTATAGGAGTGATTTTAATTGAGATTTTTACAACCGTTTGATAACACTGTTTTGATCACCGTATTTAGGGCTGGATTCCAACAGTGGACATAAAACCTCTGACTAATCCACTGAGTCACCCAGTCCCTGTCATATATTGCTTAATGGTCCATGCTGCCAGGAATTATAATAGCTTTCTAGTAATAATTTTTTTTGAAAGAAACTTTATGGGCACAAAGTCTTATAAAAGTTTAAACTCAGATTTTTAAAAAGGCAATCAAGGAAAACTTCCTCGAGCTATGCTAAACTGCAGAATTTCCTTTTTTATTTACAATAAATGTAGAGTCTTACCCATGATATAAGTTAATGACTAATATTTTAACTTTGGTTGGTTAATGTTTGCAGGGCACTTACAGATGCTAGAATAATCTCTAATGTTTTTGCTCAATCTGCTCTGGAGATGGATGAAATAAATAGTTTAAACTAATTAATGTAACACCAGCTGTTACAAGTGCTTGGCAGACGTCTGTGAGTTTTGATGGGCAGAGAGCGGCTGTTGTACTTGACTTTATTTTAGTACAATGTTGATCACAGTGTAAGCTGGAATAAATGACGAGCCAAAGGAAGGAACAGAGGATGAATTCTGTGTAATGCAAAATAAATATTGCCCTTTTTCTGAAAGTATTTTTTGAGGTCAAGGGAGATTTATAGTGGACTTCTGTTAAGTCATAAGTGCTGTGACAACAGCTGTGCTAAGCATGGTCAGTATTAACATGCTTTACAAAAGCTGCAGAAATGAAATTTCACATTGCTTTTAGATTTCAAGAAGTGTTAAGGCTTAAAATTAGCACTTTGTCTGCATATTTAATTTCTACCTAGCAATTGGTCTTAGGAAGAATAGATGTTTAAGATGGATAGATAAAAAGTAACATTAGTTCTAGAAAGTTAATATGCTTCCAAAGAATAAGTTGGATTTCGGTGCTGTTTGAATGCACATGATTGTATTGTGTGGTTTTTTTATTTATTTTGCACTCTAAAGAATGAGCACGACTGCAGAAACTTTCAAGGTGCAAAGCAATGATATCAAACTGAACTTGGTGCTTTGTACTATAGCCTTAATTTATCAATGCCCAGTCAAAAAAACCCAACAAAGCCTGAAATACATGTATCTGATGAGAATTCATTGTTTCTGTGTGATTTAATAGTAAGTTAAAATATCCAAGTAACTTCTCTTTTAAAGTTGGAAGGTAGAATAATTGTGCTGTGACAGGGGAACGATGGCTGCTATCTCTCTATGTGCCAGCATTAAGATAACAGTGTCATTGTACAGATTGTTACCCTGTGAATATGTCTAATAAGTTATTATAGCATGCTGAGCAGATGGCAAGTGTGCTCCTGAAAGAATTGATGGATGGGATATGATGTCATCAGTGAGATGACAAGGTTCACAAGGTACTTGACCTCCAAGAATAAGTCCTAACTGGTTAGAATTCTAAATGGTGAACTTTTGTGACACTGGCTAAATGGGAAATATGTGCAATTTGTATTTCTTTATGGTGGTGTTTACCCTTTTCACTGAACTCCACATAATGGGATTTGGTCCCTGAAGACTTGGAGATATTGTTGGAAGGTTTCACCCTGTAACCTTCAGAGGATTTCAAATACAAATCTATATGTCTAAACTTTAACAAAATCCCACTGAATTATATTTATGAAGTCAGTTTCATAGCTTTTCTTTGTTTATATGTATGTATGTATAAAGCATTTAATTGAGAGGATCAATTAATTTAATATGTTCTCCCAAAAGAGAAAGCTGCTGACTCAATGAGAAAGTACAAAGCATAAAATTACAGTTTATACTTTTATAAGAATGTGTTCGAAATAGTGAGCTGTGCTAACATGATAAGGTTCTTAAGAGTATACTAATAATTTTAATTATGACTGGATTCTCCATCTCTAAATTCTGTTAAACAAATAAATATTTGATTGGCCTAGCTATCTAACTATCTAAAAGGGTATCTTTTTTTTTTATTATGTTCCAAATTATATAGCGGAACCTGTACTGATGAAACAGAGTTCTCAAATAGTCCTCTTAGTTCTTTGCATGGCTTGTGAAATGAAGAAGGTGCATGTGAAAGCTTCAAGGTGGAGAATCTTGCTGCTAAAGTTTAGGCACTGTTAACAGCTGCATCTGATAGATACCTACCTTCTGTTCTTTGTTGTATGGAGAATTTAGGTCCCTGCTTATAGACTACTGTGTCCATGGCAGACTGCATAGCATGGACAGAGGAATTCTACCCTTCGTCTCTTTTAGACACTCCATAAACCCTACCAATCACAAAGGGAGCTCTGCATGTGTATTTTTATGAGCAATTGTGCGAATAGACAAAGCGTTCAGAATTAAAAGTTTGTTTACACTTTACATTGTAAATTGGAAGCAGAATTGGAACATGCAAAAGAATATGAAGAATGTATCAAAAAAAGACTTACTGAAACAAAGGGAATAAATGAATACTAGAGCTATATTCTATGCCTTGCCCATAGTGAAAGTTAAAGAGTTTGGGGTCATGTTTCTTAACCCCTGAAATTCATAAATCTTTTTTTTTTCCCCTCATTGATTTAGCTGGTTTTGGCAATGATCAAAAGCAGGAAGATAGAGAGAAGAGGCAGGAAATAGTAATCAGGCTTTTTTAATCTTTAATAAAATACTGATAGTTTCTTAAAATGCTTATTGTTATTTGGCTCCTTTAAATGAGAAGATAAATTCCTTGTGGAAAACTCTTCCATGTTTTATTGATTGTTTGAGAAGCAAAACATAAATGCTATATACAAAAATAAAGTATCAGAGATCATGTACATGCATACTTGTTCTGAATTCTTTATGGTATTTATTTTCAACACTGATAGTTCTTTGCAATGTTTGAATATTCATGTGACAAGATAGGGCTTATTTATATGAACTGAAACAAGAGGAAACCAGATGAAAGCACTATAAATCCTATAAGAACAATATATTATAATTTTCCTATTTCCCAGTGTTCTGAGTTTCAAGTAAGTAAAAGTTTCTTGTAAAATTTCTACTACTGGGGAGTATTGTTGCATTTCTTAAATCAGATTGTAGGTACAATAAAACTTTCATAAACATGTTGCAAATTTCTTCCATCTTTCCTGTATAAATAAGATTTTGAGGGTTTCTAAATTACTTCAGAGTTACAGAAAAGCTTTAGGTTTAGTTATAAATATTATAACACTATATCAAATTTAAAGTAATCACTTTGAAAATAAGAATTATGATTGAAAGTTGCCATCTTTTTTTTATTTTTTTTTATTTTATTTTAAATGCATGTCCTTAATCATCCAACCCAATGCAACTGTTTTACTCATGTTCTTGTGTCTGATTCTACTGGTTCAGGAAATGTACAGACAGTAGAAGGGAGATACTGTGGCTCTCAGACCATACTCTCTTCCTTTTACTGGTGTACTAGGGGTAGAGGTACTGTGCCTGCAACAAATAGTAACTTATTTACGTGTGATTGTCAGTTGATATCTCTCTACATGGAGTTTTCTGTCTATACTGAGTTATTGTTTCTCTTATTTTTATAACAGAGGTTTATTATAAGTTTGTTTATATACATTAAGAAAGAAATAACCTGCTCAAAACATGCTATTAGTAGGGCAGCACAGAGCTGAACCTTTAAACAAATATTTTCCTTATCTATAGTCTGCATCCTTTGTTAGTGGGTGGATTCAAGGGATTTGGTTCCATTTTTGTAAGGTAATATCAAAAACTAATAGTGAAATGTCAGTATTAATGTGTACCAGTTTGTTAGCACAATTAAATAATAATCTGTAGAGATATTTGAAACCATTAGATGAATTTATCAAATAATTTGATAAATTTTCCATTTGACTTCTCAGTTTTTGAATAAAACTGAAAAAAACCCCCAGTTTCCACATCTCTTATCATACCGTCATGTGTGTATTGGTTGCGTGGCTAAACTTTCAGGAACCACTTCTTTTCTACTCAATCTGATCAGTTCATATATGTCTGTATGTATGTCTATGTGCTAGAGACATGTAAAATATTAATAGAAGGTCAATGAGTGTTCACGGAGCTCTCTTTACCATATGGCCCCTGTGGAGGATAGAAAGCCCTGGCTAGCTTAAGCCCGCCATATGGACCTGGTGGAAAAAGGTAGGTCTTGCACACAGTGCAAACCTACCATATGGACTGGGTGGAGCCCTCAAAACTCTAAACATTTCATGTACACCAGGGCCTTTTACACAGAAGAATGTAAAAACATACATAATACATTACACACAAAAGCCATTGAAAAATGGATCAATTGTTTAGGTTTAATATAATGCTTTCAAGCAGTGTCCAAAACTATATAAATAATCAGGGCTTATTTTGAAATAGGAAGGAGGATCATCAATCATTTATAACTGACTTTTTTACTTTGCATTTAACATCTGTTGTATAATGGGAATGTACGATACCACTCTTAATGCTGTACAAAGACAGAACATCCAAAAATAGTGATAGGGTTAAAGCAAAGTTTTTCTGAATATGCACCCCTGGATTTCTTTTCCCTCCTGTTCTTAACCTGAAACACAAATTTAGCACACTTCGTAAGAGTTGTGAGGCAAGTCCTGGATTTAGAAATGTCTTCTATGCTCTTAATCTTTTGGGGAATTGAGATTAAGCATAGCATAAGATCATTGATTCAACTTTATTCCCTCTATGAAGAGTGTGGTGTTACATAGTGGTGTCTTCTTTTATAAACCAAAGATATAGTAAACTAGTATAGTAAAATGCTTGTATTTCAGATCACTGTACCTAATGTTGAACCTTTCTACGCATTCCCATATAAACGTATCTATATTGTCTTGAATTTCTTTTTTTTCCTTTTTTTTT
>VXAY01003992.1:778627-797071 GCA_013399855.1 Oxyruncus cristatus
TTTTTTCACAGAAGTAAAAGTCAGACCAGGACCACTCAGTTATGATTATACCAAAGTAAAGGAAAATGAAAATGGAGCATAAATTAAAGATGTATTTTTAAGACCTTGTTACACTTTCTTACCTGTTTTCATAATGATTTAGATCTTGTTTTCACAGTTGTACATGTGAAAATGAAAAAGGAGAAAAGAAGTCAAGATCTGTTTCATTTTGTGAACAGAAAGATTATTTAGGCTGATTTGTCCCCTCAGATTTCTGTCACACTCTTTTACTTTTCTCTAACTGTATTATTTTTCTTCTCTGGTCCTGGAATTTCAACAAGCAGACTAATTTCTTCGTATCTTGGAAGGGGAAGAAACTATTGAAACAAAGACACTTTAGAAACAATGTGTTACTGAGAAAAATGTTTGCGATCTAAGGAAAAATTATAGGAAGCAGTAGAATAAGCTGACTTGTAGACCAACTAGGACAAAGAGAAGACAAAGGAAAGTGATTCTGAAAATAAAAATAATTAAAGAAGAATTTGGATTTTACCTTTTGAACTCATTACATTAAAATTTTGGTAAACATGCAGACTTCATCAGTAGCACTGACTTCCTTTCAAAAACTGAACAAAAAATCACTGAAGTTTCTGTGACTTGCTCATCTCAATTTTCTAGGTGCAGCAGTTCACAAAACGATGCATGGTCGTCATTTCCTGATGCAGCTTTTGCTTTTTTTACTAGCTGAGCTAAAAGCCAACCTGTTATTGGAATACTGAATAAAAGTATTATCCTTAAATGTATAATGAGATCATCAGGCTGAGATAATAAACCTTGTGCAATTTGTTTCAGTTTGTTTAGGCAGTAACTGTGTTCACAGTACCATAATGGTAAAGATCTTTTGATTCTGATTTTGTTTATTTACAGTTATCACGCACATAAATTATGGTAAAGTCATAGACAGCCTTTGAACCACTCTCAGGATTTGTATTTTGCTTCTATTACATAGCATTTATAGTTGCTTAAGGATTGAAATAAATAATTTTTCAATTACGTTATTGGCATAAACATTGAAACATTTACAGAAATTTGAAACAGAATTAGTGAGAAGATCTGTCCCTATAGTGGAGTTGCAACACATATTTCCTTGTTGTTATGATATGATGTAGATAAAAGACTGAATGAAATATTTAATCTGCATGAATTTTTTAAACTGGATCCCAGAAAAGATTTTAATTTACCAGCAAGTAGATGGCATGTTTGCTGTGTAAGGTACCTTAATTTTCTGTATTTAATGTAAACCAAACTGATCTGTGTTACATGATGACTTGAAACTATTTTTTATCTTCTTAAATCAGTGCAGACTGTGACCCATAATGCATAAATACATAAAAGATATTTTTTTATGTTCACTAATATGTATTCTGATATATTAGCATACATTACATATTCCAAGACATGAAGACACATGCAAGCCAAATCTCACTTTAAAGTGGATGCCTTAAATGGAGCAGAAAACATTAGAGGTAAAACTTCTGCATTTTATTGTATCAGTGAGCATCAAGCTAGTGAATGCCATGGAAATACCACTAATGGACACATTCTGGCAGCTTGTTGCAGATGTTTGATGAATGAATTTCAAAAGAAATCATATCAGATTTAAAAATGCTTTCTTTTTCATTCTGAGTTTTGTTTCTGAGCACTCTGGGGTTTAGGGATTTTGTTGATTATGGATTTTTGTGAAAATCAGATATTAGGATATAATCTATATGCAATGGTTTGAAAAATGTGACTATAATATTGTAAAGGACTGTTTCTGATGCTATAGACTATGAAGCTCATATTGAATTTCCATAGGCAGACAGCCAAATTTCTATTAGGGTATCATAACTGTATAATCCTAACTGTGTACATCAGCTATTGTCTACAACATTTGCATCTGAGTACCGGAACCATTCCATAGATAGACACGTTAAGGATGTTTATTATAGCTCTTAAAAAAATGTATTGTGGAATAATTGTAAAAAGTGAGTTAAATGCACTCTCTTATTCAAATGTGGGGGGTTTAGCCCCCAAAATAAAGAAGCCTCTCTGTTATACTGATTCATTGCTTCATGATACTAAAACAGCTCACTCATTTTGTACCGTTCCTTTTGAGAATTTGTCAAAATGGGATGCTTCACATCCTTTTGTTTTCAGCAACAGTTGCTGTATTAGGGGTGAGAAGAGTTAAGATCTTGGAGTTACTAGATCATACATTTCTGTAAAAAGTGTGTGTTGCCATCTGGGTACTTAAGCAAAGACTGGATGCTGTTGAACTATTGATGATAAAACACCTGTTCCCTTAAGCTCTCAGAAGCATGGCTGCAGGGCTGGACCAACACAGTCTCCTAGGTACTTTGTTTTCAAAGCAGGGTTTCTTCCCCTACATTTCCAAAGGATTTGAAGCTTTTCCTTGCATGTTCATGGGTTCCTGAACCTGTTGCCCGGTAGCCCCATACAGTTCTGTCAGTTCAGTCTATCTGACTTGGTTCCTGATTATTTTATTTTATTGGCATCTTTGGCAACACATCTGAGGTAGGAATTTTGGCAAGGCAAAAGCTTGGGACTGTCTTCTCTTAATATGTTTCTGTCTTGCTATGCATTTTTAAACTGGTCATCTTATTCACTGGTCTTCATGGGTTCATGTATTGTAAGTGCAAATATTAGAGGTAATTGGTAGTAACCTTTATGTTAAAGAATTTATTAAAATCATGGGCAATTAATAGAATCTTAGAGGAAAGTGAAGGGAATATGAGTATACATGTTTTTAAATATTAGGTTTCTGCAAAAGGCACTGTCACTGAACATTTTATATATTGATCTAAAATAAAATATTTTCTCATGTTATTATAAGAAGAAACATGATGGTATTCTGTATGAATATTCAGTTAAACAAAGCACATTATTAAATAGATCCAGTTTTACATTTTCTGACCAGATAAATATTTTTCCATTGGGACAGATGACCAGTATCTGCTGCCATAAATTCGGAGTGTTTAAACCTCTTTTATCTTCTCTGTTGAACTTCTCTGACGTATTTATTTGTGAAATACAGTACTGTTGACTTCTGTGCTGGCATTTTACACCAGATGCCAAGCATGCCTGGTCAACCTCATCTGCTTGCCAGCACTGGGGGGATGAGGGTATAGGACAGGTTAGGGGTTGCTGAATGAATGACATCTAATGAGTGTTGCTCAGACACATTACCATATATTCATTTTCTGTTTGGGCATCTGATTCGTGCTGTCAGCAGATTACCAGGAATATGGACCATGTGACAAGGTGGAGCATTAATACTTAGTCCCCCATAATTGCAACACGGCTAGATATGGACTTCTTGAAAATGTTGACTTCTTTATTATTTTTTCTGAAGAGAATGAATACTAGAATTATTAACTGAATGCAGAACAAGAAAAACAGTATGAATACAATGCAGTTCCAGGTATTAACATAAAACCTTCATCTTCAGAGAATTACAAGTTACCAGCTGTGCTCTTATAAAGAACTCCCTTCTTACTACTGTTATGCTTACAAAAGAGAAGTGCTGTTATTTTAGATGACAATGCCAACAGTGCTAATATTGTTGATATTCCTTATTTTTGCATCATCTCAAATCCTGAAATAATAGATGTTTTTCAACTGTCTTGAAACATGTCTAGAGGATTATTAATGCAAATCATGTGGCCATTGAAATGATCCAATAAAATCTAGCCAAATACAATTTTTCCATTGTATAATGTTTTTTCTCTGCATTCTGCAGTAGCCATAGGGAGGCAGTTAGAGGCAGGAACAGGCAGCACAAAATAAATATGCATACTGTGGATGTATTGTTTTGTATAGTGCTTTTATCAATTGAGATGTGCATATTTATGTCCATAATTTTAAAAATGGGAGATTTAGTGTACAATATATTCATTATGCAGTCTTAAAGTCCAATCCCTAATTTGAAGTTTGATTTTAATCAGGAATTTAGGCTTCACTGAAAATACTTGGCTTGATCATTTGATTCTGCATACATTTAGGAAAGGTGGGTGTATGATCAGGCTGCCTACATGAGGGGCCCAACTTCTAAGCCAATGTAATAAAGGAGATTAAATAGCTACTATCGTGAAGGGTGGGTTTTGATTTCCTAACTGAATATGCTTTACTACATAGATGATCATGAACACCCCTCAACATGACTGTACGAGAAGCTGAGAATGACTTGTGAACCTATAGGGAGGTGTATTTGCACAACCCTCCACATACACGTATGCATGTAAGCAGTTCTCATTGAATTGCTACTAAGCCAATAAACATTGTTTTTAGCACTCAGTATTGTCTGTCTGATGGAGTGGAGTTAGCAGAGTACTAATTGGGATGTTTGACATGAACTGGTAAAATACATTTTTATTTTTTTAAGCATCCAAAGCATAGATAACCTTACTCTGCATCTAGTTCCTGCCAGTGGCATATAAGGATCTTTGAAAAAGAAATAATGGGCATAGTTCTTATAATTAAGAACTGCAGATTATAATGTTATAAAGTGCCTCGTTTTTATACTAATACATTGTTAAAAATGAAATAAAAATATTTAGCATATATTTTTAACCATCATTTCTTCTTCAGAGATTTAACTTCTTAATTTCTTATGAATGTAATGTTAATGAATGTAATTTATTGTCAGGCGTTCAAGATATATGTGTTTTATGATTTTTAGATATGTACAGAATCATTCTCTGACTATCCCATTTCTTCTTTTCCTTATCACTCAATGCACTTAAAAAAATTGTGAAAAATTCTCTGAGTAAACAGGATACTTTTTATTATGGGGATAGAGAAACCGTATAATTTTGTTTTGCACATTATGTGTTATGATGCCAAAGTACATAGAATAGAAATATCATGGGCATTTTAACATTCCATTGTATGGTAAAATACCTTTGTTTAAAAATGGGAATGATAATTTATTCAGAAATATTGTGAAATCCTTAGAATAAATAAATCAGCCAATACTGCTTGACCCAGCCCTATTCAGTAATAGGCTGCAAAATAAGATAAAGGTTATTAAAATAATCCTTTTATTGAAAGAGAAAATTAGATAAGTTGCGCTGATTGACTCTGAGGCCCTCCTAGGGACATGTAAAATGAGGAATACACTACACTTGATCTAGTCCAAAAAGCCTGAAGAAATCCTCACAGCTGGAACATCACCACTAATTACATTTCTCCTTTTTGGATATATTTTGCCAACTCTTTCCATTAAATTATAGTGATGTTATACCTGTAATTCCTTAGGAAAACTAAAATATGTGATCTTTTAAGTCAACAAAATATGTTGTATTAAAAAAAACCAGTTTGGCTGTTTTGTCTATATCTTGCTGAGTCAGTGTAAAATTCTTGCTCCTAAGCACTCTTTCTTCTCCCCTCCTTAACCTCATAATCCCAATCCTATTATCCCTTTCCAAAGATTTTGGCCACCTTGAGTGTCCTTCTCCCCTATTTTCTCAACTTTCCTGTTTCCTCACTTCCTGATTACTCTCTGTCTCCTTGTCATCTCCATTTCCAGTCTTCCATGTCCTTATTCCAGCCAGCAATACATTTTTTTTTCCCCTCTGTGCTTATAGATAAATTGGCTTACAAGGTATCAGCGTAGAAGGGATATCACTGAACCCTGGAGAAAGAGAGGTCCCAAATGTTGTGATCAAAAGGTGATTCTCCATCTGGCTCTAATTTACCCTTACGGAGACAACTCCAACTGCAGTGCAGTAGTGAAGAATGATCTGTAGCGATGGCATGTTCTTTAAAAGCATTAAAGAATAGTGGAAATTTGTTAATTGAAACTCTTTTCCAAAAAGGAAAAACATCAAGTTAAAATATCGTGTTTTCAGTAGTTACAATCTGATAGAATTGTCAATAAGTGTCTTACTGTTGGTGGGTAAGTCCTGCTTCTAAACCTACCTCCAGAGGGGACATATAAAACTAAGTTCTTATGTCCTTTTATTTCTGTGTAGTCCTTTATATCAAGTGAGGATGTGCATATTCCAAAGCCATACCACTTACGAAAATGGCCCATAATAGTATACTTGATAGATAGATGCCTGAGACCTACATGCACAAATATGTGTGACTGCATCAAGTATAAAGCCATTGTGCATAATGTACGCATCCAAGAAACATATTCTCAGTAGCTGTGATCCTTTCCATGTAGGCTTTTAATCTTTTAGTCATATTTCATTAGTGATGAGTTACTATTCCCAAAATCCTCAGGCAAACATACCAAGCCAAGAAACAGAACTCGGTGGACAACAATTGCAATAGTATTATTAACTGTGAGAGCACCAGCCTCTTTGAAGTGTTACAGAAACAACAACCAATCAGTCAGTCTATTTGAATATTTCATATTCCTCCTTGATTTCCAGATGCCACAGCTGCAAATGTTTTAATTTCAGAGTATTTGGGTGTCCTGGAGAACTGCTGTTAATATAAAAAGAAGATAATAAATTGTAGATTGAAAAACAAGTTTTTGTAAGAGTTTGTTTCAGCACATTCCTTTTGCAGTTCATAACATCCTTCATGGTTATCTTGCAATGCCCCCAGTTATAGGCAGGGTGAATCTTGAATGACCAAATCTATAAAGCAGCCAAATGATATGGGAATTGGGCAAGAGGATTTTATTTATTTATTATCAACTTGAAGTTAGTAATCATTTCAGTTTAGGACATGGGAGCACTTGTTCTTTTGTGTTAATATAAATCTACAATTAAAGTTCAATTGAAATAGAAGAGCTTCTCACATCTGAAACTTCTAACTCTGAGAAAGGTGAAATATAAAGCTTTGTACTGAAGAGTGTTTGACAACATAAGCCAAAATCATATTAAGCCAAGTGAAATAGATTGTTTCTACAATGTAGAAAAAAACGTATGCACCAGATTTATGGTAGTAAAAAGTGGAAACAGAATCCTCTTTCATCATTCAAATGGTAAGAGTGAGCCTGTGTTAGGAACAAATGCACGTGAAATATTTTGCAGAGAACAGAAAAGCATCAAGATGCATTACAACGAAAACATTAAATGATTACAGAATGGCAGTAATCTGTGTATGTTTGGGGTTTTTTTTAGTCAGCTATTATGACTTGCTTTCAAGTCCTGGCAATATCAATATTCTCCAGTTTGATTGGTGACCGGTCTGAACTTATCCTACTTGCTTTTAGAAATAAAGACAAGAGAATAGCTACCTCTATTCATCTATTATTGTTTAAATAGCTGTCACAGCTTTCAGGATGTCTGTTTCCATGTTATCTGGTGAAAGAATAAAATAGAATGGCAACAAACCAAACAGAGTGAAATATGTTTGTTACATTTGGCCCAAACCAGATGCTGTTTACAGATAAAATCTGGTTTGAACAAAACCAGGTGAATTTTGGAAATTGAGGAAGGATGGATGTAGTGGTTGTAGCATTTACAAATATTTTAAAGATACGTGTTGCATTCAGACTTGCCTGATGATTTAGTTCATATGTCAGGACACATATTCATCTCTGCCCAGACACTGTGGAGGTTTGGGTAACAGCTTGTCCTATCCTTGTTTATTTGTTAATTTATAACATCTCAGTTCCCAGCGCAAGCCAAGGCAGGCCTGAACACTTCTTTGTTCTGCCTTGTTCTTTCTTTTCTTTCCCCCTTTTTTTCCATTGTTGTGCTCCCCACTCTGACAATGGAGTTGTGGGCTGACCCTATTTCCCCTTTTGCCCTGACTTGTCTTCCAACACTTCCTTTGATGTGTTTAGACTAAAAATGCCAAATCTCTGTTTCCCAGCAAGGGCTCATCATTTTGCAGCATTGCTCTGCTAATAGGTTAAGAGGAACATTAGTAGTTTCTCTGCAGCAGTTTAAAAGATGTTAGGCTAATAGAAACGAAGATATCTCATCCTATTGAGAAAAGAGGATTTGTGCAGCAATGGAATATTTTTCAATGTTTGGAAGGCAAGAGGTCATAATATTTTGCTACTAAGATATGTGGTTATGTTTTAATTGGCTGTGTTTACAATGTGGTTTTTCTTTAATATGCATTTTTTAAAGATTCCCTCAACCATCGCTTATCTCACATCCACAAATATCCATGCTTCCTGTGTATAATATGTACATTTGCTCTGTTTCAAACATACTCACACTCAAAGTTTATTTCACATGGGACATCAAGAAAACAAAGTCACATTAGTCTGACTTTTTTTTCTGAGTTGACATTTCATTAAAATAAGTTCACAGTAAGTTCATCTCTCTAGTCTTACTCTTCAGTGTAAATTTGTTTCTGTTATTTATTGTAACGCAAGAGTTTGGATGCTCGCTATTTTGAGTTACTTTGCCTATTGCGAAACTGTACCACACATTGCTAAAAAAATCTTTGCAAACTTCACATTTTGAGCATGCACAAAGTACAGCAAGCTTAACATTAAATAAATTGTAAAGTAGTAATACAGTAAAAAAATTGATCCCTTGCTTAAATTCTATGACAAGGCCTGTGTTGGAGCTTTCTATATCTCAACAATTGCATAGAAGAGCAGTTTCTTTAATTAATTAAGGGTTATGGAATTTTGAAGTGGGTCAGTTTTATCTAATATATAAAAATATTAAAATATTTTGATCGTTTCAGACCTAAAATATCAGTAAGAGTCCAGTCTTAGAAAGTATGAGAGGTCCTTAGTCCATTTTGCTGGCAAACCTAGAGGAAAATGACATCTTTCCAGTAATTTCTTTTCATTTATATCAATCAACTTCACTGTGTATACTGGTGATTCGACTCTTTCTTGCTATACCATACAAGAGCAATACCTTCCCTGGAACCACTGACATAAAGACATCTTTAGCCAAAAAAATGTAGTGATGTAACATGGAAAAGGCTTTTTAATTTTTGATTTTCTTTTCTTTCCTTTCCTTTTTTTTTTTTTAATTTTGGGTAGAAATCATTTGGGAAAGCCATACTTGCAGCAGAGGAAAAAAAGTTTTCAGCTATGCAATAATATTGTGTAGTGTTAAACAAAGCTAGTTAGACAATACATTGATAAAGTTATGGCTTTTTTCTTTTGATTAATGGAAGCATAAAAATTCGAACAGCTGTTTGAAAAAATCATTTGGTAATGATTTTTCACACTAGAATAGGACTTGAGAAGTTGAACTAGGCTAGTTTTCAATACCCAGGAATACCTAATTTATTATTTCTAATGGAGTGGTGAATATTCCTATAATATTTTAAAAGTTGGAAAGAAGAAAATCATATTTATGGCAAATTTTAATATGTTACTACAAAATTACTACAGAGCTATCCATGCTGCTGTAGGGTAGCACGAGGACAGCGGATACACCCACAAAGGACACTTTCAGAGCCTGCTTTGAATCTTAGTAAGGTAGATGGGAAACGGTTCAGTAATGTAGAGCCAGTATTTTTCCAGGCACTTTACAACCTGACTGGAAAACTTAAATATAGCTGAAAAAATCCTCTATGATTCTGAATGGTTTGAAGCTTTTCTTGATCAATATCAACTCCTTTCAGTAAACTTACCTTGGAAAGCTTTTAAATGATGACTTTATGAGAGTCATTTTGGCATGAATTGTGACAAATAGGGGTTATGGCACAGGGTCTTACTCCTTGTGTAGACTGCTATCATATCTGCTATCCATGTTAGGAATGATCTCGTCAAAAGCAGGTCTNGCCTGAGCCACGGTGAAGTAGGAAGAACAGCATCCATGTTAGGAATGATCTCGTCAAAAGCAGATCTTTCCACCTGAGGTAGTCATCTTAGGCTTCTTGTAGAGAAAGATTTGCTTCCTCCTGCAGCAACTGCCTGTGAGAGTTCAGATGGATTTGTATCTTAAACTGATGGTGTCTGCTTCTTTCCACTGACTATAGAAAGAGTTCAGTGGGACCAGCCCAGAAGCAGATATCCAAATTCCCGTTTTGGTATTTCTCTGGAAGGACATAATGAGAGAGGCTTTTACTTCAGCACTGTGAATACTGGCCAGCGTGGCAGAGCTGGTGAGGACATGGGGCAAGAAATCTGCACCTGAGCATGGTTGATAGAGATTGCTTCCTTCTGGATTAATGGTGATGGGAACTGTTGGAATAAGCTGGGACTTCGAGTTATGGTTTTCTTGTCCTGAGGTCGTCAAAGCCTAGCCCTTTGTTACTGCAGATTTCAATTTTCATGGGCCTAGACTATGTCCTCTTAGGAAAATACTGCACTCAGTCCAAAAGAAAGCTGTTTTTAGGCAACTAGCATCAACTTTCATATGCAATTCTAATGTACAAGATAGAATAAGGAGGGAAATACAACTACTATTGAAACTATAAATAAATAAATAAATAAATAAAAGAAAATAAACTACCCCAAAACATATATATTTTACAATGATAAAAGACCAAATGGAAAAAAGCAAGTCTGACAAACTCCTTTGTAATCAAATAGCTGTGCAAAGATCTGCATAATACCTAGAGTACATTCTGATGTCCTTGTATTTTACTGAGATACATCAGTATGTGTCAGTTAATGACTGAGCCCTTGGTAAGAAGGATATGTATACATATATGTATCTCTATATATGTATAGGTAGTTTTCCTTTTGACGAATTCAGGTTAGCATCCAGTGCAAAGAGATTGACCTAAATTTCTGTATCATATCAACAGTAGTCTAAAAATATTTCAGAAAGTTAAAAAATACCAGATCAAACAAACAAAAAACCCCACAGAAAACAAAAAAACATCCCCCCCAAAAAATACCAACCAGGGCAGTGAAGTTTCTATTAATGATGAGGTTTTTCTTTCTTTTTTTTTTTTTTTTTCTCCATTTCTTAATCCATTCACAGATTATCTGTAAAACTTTGATCTTAGAAGTCTTCAAGCTGTGGGAGTTTTTTTCTGTTGTGATGTCAGAACTGATCATATCTGATTGTGACAAAGATCCCACTAAGGAGTTTAGTACTAATTGTTAGAAGATGTCCGTGCTTAAAAAAATTAGACCAGTGATTGTTACCATACTGTTAATTTCATGTATTGTTCAGAGCATGTTTTAATTGTGGGAATCAGGTGTACTTTCTTGATGAAAAATGTATTGAGAAGCCGTAGTTTTTCTTGGTGTTGCAAAGTCTTCTGAGCTGTAAGTGAAACCATTAAGAGTGGGAAGGGTTAATTGTATGGGAAGCCTCGTATTCAAACACTTCTCATATACAAAATATATGTCATGCTAGAAAATCTTCTATTGTCAATCCAAATAGAACACAAACTAAAATGAGATAATTGGGAAGGTGCCCATAAAGTCAGCCTGAATATATTATCACAAGTATATGTGAGATAATATTTGTTTTAAAAAGATTCTATGGCACTGTAAACTCAGTCTCATTAGAGACTGCATTTAAAAGGCTTATAAAGTTACTCATTAATGTTATCTTGTTGTATCTCCACAGCTTTTTCATTAAAGAAAATTCAGCAGAAAGCATTTTCTCCTGATAGCAGGAACCAATTTGCAATAAATGTTCTGGAAACCACTAGGGAAGCCATTACTGAGGTCTAATAAAAACAGACAAGCGTAACTTGTTCTATATTTTTGTTTCAATCACATACAGATGAGACCCCGCTCTCCACACCAACCGCAAGAGACAGCCTTGACAAACTTTCTCTAACTGGGCATGGGCAACCACTACCTCCGGGTTTTCCATCTCCTTTTCTATTCCCTGATGGATTGTCCTCCATAGAGACCCTTCTGACTAACATCCAGGTAGGCCTTTTTGTAGATCAGCTTAAAGGGATGGAGAGGAGCCAGTTGCAGATTTGTCTGAATTAATAAAACCATTCTAGCTTAATCAGTTCATAAGATTATTTGGATCAACTCATTTACTGAAACTTTCTAGTAATTTAGGTTTTAAAGGAACAACGGCAAACAAATGAATTTAGAAGCTGTCAGATACAGCACATAAAAATACAGCTTGTATATTAAACCACAGCAGAAAATTCAATGTAAATTACATTGATGTGTTTAACAACATTTGTCTTCAATGCTCTTTTTATTACATGCTAATGAAATGTATCTTACTGTTTAACTTTATCTCATTTACTAAACAGAGAAACAGTTCTTTAATAAATAGTTATTTTAAATTGCTGGAGTGCCAAGGTGGAAATGATATGTAAAGCTATTTGAAATGTGTCTCCCATAAAAGCATTTACAAAAAGCACTTCTTTCATAAATAAGCTCATTTCACTTAAAGTACTGTCTTCAAAGAATAGACTTCAAAGAGTATTACCAAATTTTATACAGATTTCCTACTCAGTAGTCACAATGTCTGTTGTGTATACAGTAGAGCCGGATTCAAATATTATTTGAAGTATACACTAGTATGTAGCTTAAAACCAGGTTGGTGGTGTTTCTTACTAGAGTGAAGAAATTTTTTTTGTCCCACGTCACAGGGTTTGCCTCTTTCCTTATTTTGTTTAACACCCAGCTTGTAGCCTGAGGTGTCGGGTGTGCATGCCCTCAGCACCTGGGCAACCACTCTGCCCGTTCTCAACAAAGCATCCTGCTGATGGTTTAAGCCACAAACCATTTCAGTCTCTCACACTGGTCAGTTACAAATAGCGAATATTCAAAAATTAACCTGAAGAGTTAACTCAAAAAAGTATATATCTGTATTTTTTGCAGAGCCTTTCACTAGATAGTTTTAATGATGAGAGCATACAAATTATATCTATTTTCCTGACTAGAGAGAGAGAAGCAATGTTATTTGAAAGTGTTTTCACCACAGATAGTTAATATTGCAAAAGGAAGCCTCTGAGCTACAACCCTCTGGAAGCTAGGAGGTGTGACTGGGAAAGCTTCACTGTGTGCGTGCCTTGCTCTTCTAGTTTTCTTTTTTCACTCAATGTGGGCACTTGTTGGAAACAAGGAACGAACTTTTGGATAGACTGTCAGACTCATTAGTGAGGTCATTTTGATCTTACATATAAATCTGTAGCTAACTAAATTCGGTTAGGTGGAACGTACACCTAGATGCAGGGAGAAAGAGAAGGAACTTCTGTATACCTTCCCCTTGGCCCCTTTCAAAGTAGGCAACCCATTATTTGCATAATTTAAAAATAGTGATAGGTAATACCGGTTTTAAGACTGAAGTTTGATATATATTTAATTTCTGTAGGATCATTAGACTGCCTTAACATGATGATTTTTTTTGACACATGAAAGAATGGGAAGAAAGTAATTTATCAACTTAACTTGTATTTGGGGCATTTCTAAAGAAATTATCAGTGGAAATTACTAAAACAAGTACAGTAAAGTAAATAAACCAAATCAGAATGATATATTAATCTCCAAGGGGAAAAAAATGTCTATTTTTGACATTACATTGAAATAAAAATTGTCAAGAGTGACACTGAGTCAGTGTCACTCTTGACAGAGAAGAAAGGCATGCTGAGCTTAAAGCCTGGCTCCAGATAGAGTCATTCTGTATTGAAACCAAATCTGGAACCAGAGTGTGTTTGCTACAATTATCATTATCCAGTCTCCATAACATCTGAACTCCCCTAAAGAGAAATATTTTGGTTTTGTTAATGTCCTGTGTTGCACTGCATTTCCCATTGTCATTGGCAGCATATTGATTTAATATCAGGTTAGAGGATTAGCCATAGCACATACAAGTTGGACATACTGTATTTTGTGTAATCTTTTCCAGCTGATCCACTGGAATAATTAATAGAGTTTCATGCAACTCTGAAATTTCTATTCCAAGGGGCACTGATGATCTTTTAGATACTGTACCTTTTAGTTTTTCTCCACCCCTTCTGGATTGAATAAAGGGAGATACTGAATGTTTCCAGTATTTTTGCATTAGAGCTGTCATTGGCAGCAACAGCACTTTTGATATGCATCAGTTTGGCTCTAGAGCAGATTTTTTTTCACATTGCATGCCTACTGATGTGCACTGATTTAACTTCTAAAAATGAAACTTAATTTTGTGTAGCTTATAAGTAGTTCCTAGTGGATCTTGACTCCAAAAAGCTAATATTTTTCAGACATAATCAGCAGCAATAGGTAATGTATTGCCATTAGCTATGTTAGCAAGTATAAAAAAAGGAAAGGCTGGGGGAGGAAGTGTGGTGCAGAAATTCAATAGAAAATGTAATATACTTTTAGCAGCTTTGTACTTTGCAGCAATTCTTCATATAAAATTACACACATCAGTGTTACACTCTAGCATTATTCTCCGTGTTTATTCATAATGATTGCTTCATATTTAAAGAACACCAAAATATTGTGTTTTGTCAGCCAAGGACAATAATAGTTTAATAGTAATTTATTTTAAACTGCTACTGATAATACAACCAATCAACACATTAAGTGATGCCAACATTGGCATCTTGCTAAATAATCTCTACGCTCTGCACCGAGAGTACATCTTTCAAAGATAAGTCAACAAGAGCAATCAGAGCAGAAAATTAGAATTTGGTATCTTAGAATTAAAATACAGCTAAACTAAAGTTTTAATTGGGGTTATCTAAAAGGGCACTTGATGTAATGATCTCTTTCATTTGTTACTAATTGTTTGTTCCTGATGAAGAAGAAACATGTACATGAATGTAGTTGAATTGAGTAAAGATGGCAGTTGCTTTAGGAACTTGATTTTATTGTTAAACACAATGGATGGTAAGAATTTGGGGGAAGGACATTTGCAACTTTAAACTTACTAGACAATACACTTTTTATCAACAAATACTTTTCATGTAATTTCACTTGATCTGTTTTATTAATGATTTGGATGAATCACATGTTCCAGTAAGTGATTAATAGGAGGAGATTAAAGCATTCTAGAGCATAAGCCAGAAGCAGGTATTGATTAACAACTTCTGCTTCAATTTCTTAGTATTTCAAATGCATCAATGTAGAAGAATATGGCAGGGGAAAGGAGCAGAGTTCAAATTAATATTAACTTCTACGAAATAGATTGAAAAGGCTTTCAAATATTTCAGATTGTATTTTGCTTTGCATATGTATGTAGAGTGTTATAGTTAGCTTTCTTTGCTTTACTTTAGTAGTCATTCAGGTTTAACATTCAATACAAAATACCTTTTTGATTTAGCTATTTTACAATACCAATCTGTCTTTGAAAGAAAACTGCTAAAACTTTAAACTATTTGTAAGGACATTTATTGTGTTACCATTGTTACCATACTTCCAAACATGGTTCTGTACTTAAATAGTGTATATCATTTTGGTAACCATCTGTGCCTTGCAGTCAGAAGGTGTTGAGATTCTTTAGCTTCTGTGGACTTTATTAGATTGAAGTATAATAGAGCTGCAAAGCATTAAGCTCTGAATAAGACAACACTTGAGGCAACAATTTAGTTAAGAAGGAGGATGAGGAATACTGAAAATAACAGGCTTTGAAAACAGAACTGAAAGAGGAGTTTGAAGGACACAAATTTTAAAGTAGTCATTGATACAGGGAAGGCTAGCTGGATAAATGTGCAGACTAACACTCATGGAAAACACTTTTTCTATTTCTCAAGTATGGCTTCTTTTTCCTTCTTTTTTTTTTTTTTTTTTTTANACCAAACAAACAAAAAACCACAAAAACCAAACCAAAACAAAAAACAACAAAAACAAACAAACAAACAAAAAATAAAAACAAACATGCAGCCCAGAATCCAATTTAGGAAGTGTGCCTGTGGGGTGAGGAAGCTTATTTTGGAGTGGAGGGGTCATGGTTTCATGTCTGTAGCACTACCGGTCTTGAGTGTGAACCTTGTATCTGTTAGCTTAATGCTTCCCTAGCAGAGCCATTGGAGAGTACTCTTCAGTCTCTCTTGTTGGCATTGTTTTGCTTTTTATCAGTAATTAAATCTCTGTTGGGTCAAATTATCTCTATGGTTAAGTTATCAGGAGTCTTGCCTAGGATATAGGAGAGTTAGTTTTGTATCCTTGGAGGTTCATATATGCATATCCCTACTTAATTATCTGCTCTATTATGATAGCTTCAATAGGAGAGATTCATGTGCAGACCTAAGAGCCTGGTGACCAAGCTTCTGGAAAATCTAAAAGGACGTTTCCATGTTCCTTTATTTCAGTTCCATTTCTCCTTCCATTTCCATGCCCTGTCTCAGTGTCCTAACTATCTAGTTACTATTATTGTTTTTGTTGTTATTGTTACACTGTTAGCTCTGCCAGGATCATCCTATTTCCTTGCAAAAGAAGGAAGTGTGAAGTTGAAATTCACAAGAGAACTTTAGAATAGTCTGAATTATTATTTCCTGATACGATAACAACAGAAAAAGGTAGAATTTTTCTCAGGTCAAGAAATTGAGAAATGATTGTGTTTGTTATCTGCTGTGAGTTTGTTATCCAAGATCAGGTAATGGACTTTTTAAAATAGAGATATTTTCATGCTCTGTGACTCTTCTTTACTTAGCCTCTCAATGTACCTATCGTTCTTGGAAACTCTATGAAATATGAAAATATTTAAAATTAATAATAATTAAAAATTATGAGGAGCAAAATGGCAAGACTAAAAAAGCCATTCTCCTTTTGCTAATTTCCATTGGCTTGAGTTGGACTAGAGATTAAATTCTGTGTATGATATGATTGTGAGACTGCCAATTCTTTTTCAATTTTCTTGAAAGGAATAGACCTATCCCTATATGTTTTTCACATTAATTATATCACAGTCAAATGTGAGTTTGCGTTTTCTGGGAAAACTTGACTTGTGGCTTTTTACAGATTTTTGTCCATCCGTTAAAATTAATTCCAGTTAAAAATTGCTGTTGATAATTGTGAGGCTTTGATCCTGTGACATAATAAAATTATTAATTTTATTTCTGGAATCTCATATGACTATCAGGGGAAAAAAACCAGTAGCTAGTTATTACGTCAGCTGTTCTAACATTGTTTCAAACATTATCCAACTTTATCTTTGAACAGGGTCTACTAAAGGTTGCTATAGACAATGCCAGAGCTCAAGAGAAACAGGTCCAACTGGAAAAGACAGAGCTGAAGATGGAGCTCTTCAGGGAACGAGAACTGAGGGAAACACTTGAAAAACAGTTGGCTGTGGAGCAGAAGAACAGAGGTATTTTAATTAAGCAGACATAAACAGTTTGCTATTTATTTCCTTAGGAAAAATAATTTTTTTATCGAACACCTCTGTTTGATCAAAACTTTACCCCCCTTACATCATGTTGTGTCTCAGCTGACTGCAATGCAAGAAGTTTTATTACCTGCCTGATTTTCTGTGGGATCTTCATGAGACTTGAAGCAAAAGGACCTTCTTTTGCTCAATGTTTTTCTTGAATATTGCTTATTACATCAGTAGTAAAAAAGCGATTATAAATACCATAGCTGCTGTTACAGAATTTTACAGGTAATGATCATTACAATAAGGGATAGCTTCTTAATACAATTTAGGAATCTGCAAGTTTTTAGGAACTCTTGTCTGTGTTCTCACATTGCATATTTAGGCATAAGTAATAAGTATGAAGATAATAGTAATATATAAGCCCTTTATAGTGCATAGTAGATAAAATGCATATTTGTAGAAGGAACAGTTAAGGTTCTTCTTGATAGAGCAGGAGCATTAGTAGCGTGTCTAATGTTAACAACAGCCCACTGTAAAGCACATACATGTTAAAGATTTTTAAATAATTTCATTGATAGGAAAGGCAAGACCTTTTACAGGGGTTTGCATAAATTTTTTGCATTATGAACATGTTCCCATATTTCTTTATGCATCCATTTTTCTGTCAGTGTATGTCTCACCCTTTAGTAGTGTCTAATTATTTTGCAAGGGACAGCTAACCTCTGGGACTCACTTGCTGTTTAACTCAGGCCATGACAAGTCAGATGTGCATTTTTGCAGGGCTAGAGTTACAACTCTCTTCTTGTCCAGTTTAATTTTCTGGGAACCACATAAATAGAGAATCCCAAGAAAAATTGGATTCACAACCAGTGTCATTATAGCTTTAACTAACATGCTAGCAGTAAGTACACGATGTAATCCTGTTTAATACCTTGACCCATTCAAAGGTAGGGCTATCACGTCATTAATTACCCTTTTTTAACTTTTGAAAGGACATTTTTAAAATTGCTATGAACAGTTATCACAGCTTTGCAGTGAATCATCCCTTTGTCCACAGCTGGTCCATTCTGCTCAGTACAGTTGTACTACTTAGACTTCTAAGTAATTTGGTAAAAGAACTTGTTTATTCCTCGCATCCTTCTCACAACTGCTCAAATATATATTCCGTTTTAGAGTTATGCAATCACATACACAGTAGAAAAGGTTGTAGGGGAACCATCTGACCTTATGTGAGTTTTGCTATCTAAAAATTAAGCACCTTATTTACATGAATAGAAGTTCCCCTTCTGGTCAATAAAGAAAGAGATTTGTATATCCTGTTCTCAGATATAGAAAT
>VXAY01003992.1:797100-810847 GCA_013399855.1 Oxyruncus cristatus
TAAATATATATATATATATATATAATATATATCCTGTTCACATGTATAGAAACAAAGACAAGCTATGTCAGATGGGTGGGTGGTGTCAATCGCACTGTGAAGACTTGTTTCTCTTCCCTTTAACTCCAGAGGGAATATAGTTGATTAGACTACGCTAGACACGGATGTTTTGAGCAGCTAAAATTAAGCAAAATGAGTTTCACTCAAAGTTGTCAGAAAAGAGTATGGGATAGTCCCTTATTTTGTTCATGGTACTGAAATAATTGACAATATTATTTTCAACATGATTCATTACCTGCTTTTGTAAATGTATCCCTCTAATGATGATATTGCGCTGGGAAAAGGGTCAGACCAAAGAGGAATGGATTTGAACAGTTATTGGTGGTATGCAGCGAAGCAAATATGATGAGGATGACTATCGCTGCCAGTGGATACTTCTGTACTAAAGAAAGGAAAGTGATGGATTATTTGTTTAAATTAACAAATTGATGTAAGAGAGAAAAAATAAGGCCAGATTGTAATTATTGTGAGAATTTATTCTTCAATTAAAGGTAGAAAAATGCATAGGAGCCTTTACCTATTATTACTTTTCCAGATAGAAAGTTTATCTTAAAGAAAGTTTCACATGTCTTAATGGAAGTATGAACAAGATGGGCGAAGTGTACCATATCCCTTACGTAAAGAGGTACCATATGAAAATACTGAAATACACTTAAAAACTACAGCATAGAAAAACAAGCCACTGTTTCACATACATATCAAAACCCCTTAGGTGAATGCGATCTGCAGCATTGGGCAACATCTATCTATCTTTTGCTCATCATGTTAACACAAGTCAAATATAATTTTCTTTAGTGGCTGCGTCTGAATATTTTTTCCTTTTTTTTGGAACATTAAATTCACTGCTGCTACTGTATGTTCTATAGAGCTGCGTATTTATTGTACTGTTTCCTTCCTTCTTTGTAAACATTCCAATTAGTGATTCCTAAGGCTGTAGGATGTGTCTCATCAACTGGTGAAAGTAGGATAATATCTCTTCTGTGAGCAACTACACAGTAAGGGCTTGCTAATTCTGGCTCTGACTGCTGTAGTCACATCTACAATGTGTCAGCCATGATGACATTTTAATTCAGAAAGCAACATATGTTTCCTTCTCATTTATTGCAATCACTTTCAAAGTACTTATAATGAAAACATTAAAACCATGCAATGATTCAAAATGTATTTAGTTTAGTCTTTGTATAGATGCTAGATGTTCTTTGATGGTATAAGGTAATTAGCCTGTGAAGTAGTTGGTGTAGTACAAAATTAGAAAGAACTAAAATTCCAAAGTCTTGTATGTAAATTATGTATTTATTGTGACTATAGGATATGTGCTTATGTTAATTTTGTGCCTGAACAGTTCTGTATAGCAACACAAAATATCCAAGATCAACCAAAAGGTGGTTCTTCTTAGCATATAAATTAAATAGTAATAAGACAGTTCCCTTTAAAAGTTTCATTATTTGCAATTTTGTGAAATATACCATAGTCACGGTCTACTGTACATGGGGACTGTGAACTGGTGGAAGTATATTTTTATCTTTTCCAGCATTCATCTCTGGGCATGTACCAGCAGTTACTTTGCAGTGAGATAGAGGGCTAGATAAATCCTGGCATGCAGACCTAGCATCACCTAGTATCTGGGTTTGGCAGGGATAATTCTTTTAATGCAGGTGGTGAATTCTTTAGTGAATAGCTTAGTAGCTGATTTTTTAGTTAGTGTCAAAATAACAGACTCTCCAGTAAAGGATTATCCAGGAAGAACTTAGGACAAATAACCTTTTTACGTGCACATCCATGAAAACCCTAAATGTACTATGTGAGAAGTATTGGGGTGTGGTGGGAGAGATAATGCTGTACTCTACAAACTTCGAGTGACTCCTTCAGAGGCTAACTTTGTTTTTTATAGAATAGAAAAATCGGTTCATATTATCCTTTTTTATCAGGAACATAACCTGTGATACTTTCCTTTAGTTAGGAATCCTTCAGGTCTTACTTTTGTGCTTGTAAGTTACTGTTAACATAGAAAACAGTGATGAGTTCTATCCTGAACTTCCAATCCTTTTCCTTACACAGTTTGAACAGAAGACATAAAAGGAAAACATTTTTTTCTAAATTAGGGTTTTATATGCTTAATTTTAAAATACTAATTCCTTTCCCAGGAAATATTTTCCCCCACATTTGGCAAAGTACATGACTGGGGGATCCAGCACCATGGAGGGTTTGATGTGAGTTCTTCAAGGTTAATTGGCTGATGGGACAGGAGCTGACAGAAAGCAAGAAAGAGAAAAGCCAAAGATAAAAGGGAAATGTGGAAAAGAAATAAATACAGGGAAGAGACGGGACCGTAAGAAGTCGGATGGCTTGCAGGAAGCAGAGCTTGGAGGGGAATTAGAACTCTCAGGGCTTTTCCCCAAGAAATGAGGATCACAGCAGGGTGGGGGCTGCCCAGGCACCCAAGGCAGACAGATCCCCCTCTTATGTGAGAGAAGCTGCAGGCAGGCAAGAACTCCATCACTGTGTGTATATTAACTGTGTGCTGTGGGAGATAGAAATGGTGGACTCAATTCCAGAAAAACACCTCACCTTCAGAGACAGAAGCTTATCTGTGCCAGATGATTCAAGAAGGACATTTCATTGCTGGTACCAAGGTTTTCTGATTTTAACATTCATAGATTCTCAGCTGTTTATAAAAAAAAAAAAAAAAGGGCTATTGCTTGATACCACTTACAGTTTTCAATATCGTCGTATAGAACAGTAACTCTTAGAATATCCCAGGGTGATTCCAGTAAATTTCAAGTAATTGAAATTGGTATTGTGTAATTAATCAGTTTATATGAACTATTGCAGTTGTAGTGTTTCTCAAGACTCTTAGTAGGTAATCGAGCAGCCAAGTTTCAGATCCAAATCTGAGTACACTGATGTTATTTTCTCTTCCTAGCAATAATTCAGAAAAGACTAAAGAAGGAAAAGAAGGCAAAGAGGAAATTGCAGGAAGCACTCGAATTTGAGACTAAACGACGAGAGCAAGCAGAACAAACACTGAAACAGGCAACTTCAACAGATAGTCTCAGGGTCCTAAATGGTAAGAAGCCAGTTTTTGCCTCTGTGTCATTAACTTTCAATTTAAGTGCCAAAAGAGCCTTATTATATTGAAATTTATAACAGGATAGGACAGGAAAAAAAGAAAATCTCTTTTCTTTCCTTCATTGAAGTGATACCTCTCTCTTTATTGCTTTGTTACTTTATATAGTATGTGCAAATAAACTCACTGGAGAGAATGTTCAAACTAGGACAATTTTATATTATTAGCTTGAGAAGTCAATTTTTTTTCTTCCTCTTTTTCTCCCCCCTATATGCTTGAAAAATCTATTGCTCATTAATCTTCCTAGTCTAACAAAAAATTGTCCTGGCCTCCAGTCATTGTTCAGCATTAAAAAAACTGACAAAGGTTGATTGTATTGTAATTCAGCATTGGAGTAACAGGTTGTAAAAAGGGCTATAAGAATCAAATGAAATATATGTGAGTCTTACCTTTCTATGTTTCTAGACTCTCTGACCCCAGAGATAGAAGCTGACCGCAGTGGGGGCAGAACAGATGCTGAAAGGACAATACAAGGTACGAATTTGCAAAAGGCTATAAATCTAGATCTTGCTATATGAGTTTTTCCTCAGCTTTAGACTGCTATTCAAGCATGTAGCCTACCATCTGGGCCACATCAAAACAAGTTCAAACAAGGTCAAGTTCATCTTGCTTGTTTATAAGAGAGAATACATTCTGTGCTGATAGATTTTCTTTAAATTAATAGGTCATTTCTGTTTATACAGAGCAATTAAAGAAGAGTAATTAATTTGAAGCAGTATTGGGCTGAATCTGAGACAAGCTGAATGCAGTTTTTGTGATTATGTGTAGTTTGATTTAACAGTGTTTTTAAAGGTATATTTGAAACATCTTGAGCTTGTAACTGTACAAATGGCTAAACCTAATGGGTAACATTGAAGGCATGATGAGAATTTCATAGCTAATAGTCAGTGGCAGTTACTGAAAGGTGTGTTTCAATAAGCTACTCTGAGCATTAACAATAAATAAGCTGTTTATTCCCATCTTGGATTTTTCATTTACCACATCCCATTATTTACATTTTAATAAAACAAATCTGCTGAGTAAATTTATACGTGAAATACTAAAGAGAGCCATATTACTTCCCCCATGAATCTAAATGTGTATATATATTGCAAACATCAAGATACTAGTAAAGAGCAAATTTTGAAGATAATATTTATATTATAATGTCTATTCTTGTCAACAGGCTAAATGTGCCTACACGAATAGTAAACAATAAAAATAGAAGTTGTTTTCAATTGTAAATGAAGGTGCATTTTTCACAGGCAAGCCTAAAATGATTAGCTCTAGTAATTACTCTCAATTGCCTTTATTTTGCATTTCGAAGTCAATCATCCTAACAGTATCATTTGACATCTTCTGTGTGTTATTTAATCACATTTTCTAACTTCTAAGGAGTTGTTACTGGTGTGCCACAAGGAGGCTGTAACAACAGAATAAAAAAGTCAGGAAGCTTTTAATGGAATGAGCATATAAACAAATACTAAAGAGGCAGTAAGTTCCTATGAAAGACAAACACATGTATAGAAACAAAGACAAGCTATGTCTGCAAAGTCCATACCACAGAAGTTGGAATATGCCAGATTTTACGTTGCCTGGGAAGTGGGGATGTGTTAAGAGGTTTGTTATTGTGGAATCCTGCCTTCCTTCCCATAAAATTTATACCTTATTGAAAGCACCATTTGACATTATTAATGTGGTAAGAATTCAGTCATTATGTCATTTTGCTATAATCCAGACGTTTCATTATTTTGTTTGGTGCCAAGACAGACTTCTAATTTCTTGGGAGGCCACACTGCTACACGAGACACGGCAGTACTTGTCCTCATTGCAGATATTAACTACTTCACCTTCAGAAAACTCCTGCAAGGAAGTGAAGTTTAGAATATTCCAATTTGATAGCTGGGAAACAGCCACAGACAGATAAAGATGACATATTGCTTAACTTTCCAGTATGAAGGATCTAATTTTTCAGGATAATTTGCATTTTTGGCAAATGTATTCAGTGTAGTCAAAGCACTGTTCTGTTGACTTCAGTTTTGCTTATGGGCTGAAATATCAAACTAGATATTTATAATATGAGCAACACAATTTTGGAAGTATGTGTTCTAAAAGACTTATACCAAACTGCATAGGAACAGCACTTCAGCTTTTGAACAATGATTATACATTCTTTCTCAGCTATCCTGTGTCTACTGTTGCTCATTTCATGTATTTCCATTTTTGCAATAAATGAAATCAAGGATTACAGGGCACATTCTCAGAAAGGATGATTTTTCCTTGATTCATCTGTCCAAGGTGGTGCACCTTAAAAACAAAACTAAAATCCACAGATGATCGTTTAATTCAAGACTGGACCATGATGTATTCCAACTGTGATATTGAATCATATTGCAAAGGCAACCTTAATTCTGACATTTCCCATCTCTACTTTGCAGTCTTAACATATAACTAAAGCAGAGGGTTTTTTAGGAAAACGGAAAGAAGCGAGAAATAGAGTTATCATAGTTTAAGAGATTCAATTTAAGAGTCTTAAAACAATTCAGAACTTTTAGATCTACCACAACATGTAACCCTACAACATAAATGTAACTGTAGGAGCTCATTGTCACTGTAAATCAGCCATTAAAGGGTGACAGGCTTCAGAAATAGTTCAAGAAACAGTTAATAGCAGACAAGTCATGCCAAGTGTCAGGGCTCTTTGTGTTCACTTCCAATATTGGAAGGAGGATTTCCTTTCACCATAAACTCCCTTTTCTCTGTGTCCCCCTTACTATGTATCCCCATTTCTCTCTCCCTGTTCCTCTTAGTTTTTTTGTCAGTTGCTAATCTCACTCTTTTCCTTGCTCTACATTACATTGTGCTTCTTTTTTCCTAACTTGACACTCTTCTAAACTCAGTTTCATGCCACCCTGATTATTTCTTGAATTACAAGCTCTTTCTCTCTCTGTGATCCCCAGCCCCCTGGCTCTGTCTGACCCTTCCTGTATCCTCCTCCTCTTGTCCAGTCGTTTCAAGAGCTGCACTGATGTTCCCTGTTACTGGCCTTCCCTGTTGCAAACCACATTTCTGTGTGTAGCCTCTGCTTCCCGTGTCTCCCTCAAGCTGACGTTCCCTACTGCTTCCAGAACATTTCTGTTGCTTCTTGTGTATCTGCCTGGATATCAGGGAGGGAAGTGCTGAGAGCTTTCTGTTCTTATTTCAATATTTAGCATGGCAATTGTTGGCAAAAGTGAGGAGAAAATTGCTGGGAAAGAACTGCTTCATTCCTGCAGCACTGGGATAAAGCATGCTCAGTACAGTTGGGGTCCTTTAGCTGCAAAACTTCACAAAAGCTTTCCAATGGATTTTGTTTGGAGCAACAAAGATCATATTCTCACAATTATGCAAAATTTCAATTATGTTCTTACATTTTATTTGTAAATTATATTTTTTATACTCTAGTGTGCACTGTAGAAGGAATATTATATACACATATATAATACCATCCCATATATAATATATTTCATAATAAATAATATAATACTGTCTCTTGCATCTTTCAGGTTCTGGAAAAAAAATATTTACTAAGAAAATACCTATGCCTTTCTTATTCCTCTCAAAAACATATTTTTGTCTCAGTACCAAAGCATGCCTGGGATAATAGTCTTTTTATCCACATTCATTTTTCAGTTTGTTGTATTGAGCATGCTGTGCAGTTCTATAACTAAGCAAAGGTGGGAAAGCTGCAGTGCTCTGTAGAGAAATGAAATAATAGAAATACAAAGTGTAATTCAAGCATTTAAGAAAATATTATGCAAGAAAATCGTAATGAAAACTAAAGATTTTGTCTACTATTTATTATAAATAAATTGATACTTGTCAGCTTGAAGTTATGTTTAATGTTGCTATTTTTAAGTATCGCTTTTGAGAGTAAGGAATAGGACTAATTAAAACGTAGAAGATAATTGCATTTGTCAATACGGGGGGTATGTTCTGTTCTATTTTCCATCATGTAGCACTCATTTAGATTCACTTTTAGTTCATGTAAAGTCTTTTGTAAAATGAGAGCAATAATAAAAAGAAAATTGAATATGAGACTATAGAAAGAAGCCATATAGGATATTTTAGGGTTGGGTTTGAGTTTTTTAAATGACAGTTTGCTGGAATATCCATGACGTGTTAAGAAGTAATCATAATAAATAATTCGATTATGGCTCTCAGATATACTTACATGTCTTTTAAGAGGTACAAACAGATACTAAGTTATTAGGAACTGGTGTAGACACTGGTTTTAAATGTTTTCTTTGCTTCTGTTTAAAAAAATAATAAAGCAGATTATCCTCTTCTCCATACATATTGTAGGTTCACTAGATGCCTATGCCTAGCTCCCAATCCGGTTTCCCAAGACCCCCTCATCCCACACAAAAAGGTACCATAACAAAGATAATGTTTAATTTTTATATGCTGTTTTGTTACCAGACCTCTTACTAAGCACTAGAACAATGACATTAACTGCTGCTTTTACTTTCTTATTTCCACTGATTTTTTTCTTCCCCATCTGGTTACTTAGCATGTATTTGCCTACCTACATTATTATTTTTTCTTTTCCTCTATAAATCCCATATTTCCAATTTTCTGTCTCCAAGTAGTTTCCTTCTCAATTCTTCTTTATCTATTTAAGCACCTCTCCCTTTACACATTATCTAAAATCATCTAAAAATGTTCTACTTCTGCACTGTCTTCTCCATTGACCCTTCTTTTCTTGTGGTGTCCCTATCATGTCTTCCTTTTCCCAGATCACTCACAAATTGTTTTGTGCTGTTGTCCCAAAGCTATCCTGATAAGAACAGGAAGCTTAATCAAATTTTCCCTCCCTCATGTTGCTATTTTTTTTGTCTTTTCCATTTCTTTACTATTTACTAGCAATTACCTCAGCTTGTATTTTTTCTACTTTCTTCCAATAATTTCCAACTTCTACATGCAATCCTTCCAGCTGCTTCTGAAAACAGTGCCATCATTTTCTCCTAGATCATCTCACCTTGCTCATTCCCATGAATTCTCAGGCCTATCCTTTTTTTTGTCTCAAATATCTGTTTGTGTTGAAAGAGACCCTTTGCAATTGGCCTGCCCTCAAATTTTTCCCATCCTGCTGCACTTTCAATTGTTTTTTTCCTTAACTATGCATACTCCTCCATAACAAATTTTGGGTTTTGTCCATCACTCAAAACTTCGTATCTCAGTTCCTTATTCTGCTGCAAATATTATTTTTCCTTCTAGCACATTATCAGCCTTTCTCCAGCTGTGTCTGTTACCTTAGTCTCCCTGTCCATTAGAAAAATGAACTTATGCTTTCTAAACCCTTTCCGACCAACTTCTTGCCTTTTTTCAGATCTCCACCTCTTCTGTAGGCTCATATTAACAATACAGTTAAGTGTAATGCTAAGTGGCTTCAGACTATGCTTTTCTGATGTAAGAAAAGGACCACTCAGCTACCAGGCACACAAAACCTTCCAGGGCAATCCAGACTTCTCAAGGCAGGACAAAGAGGTGTTGACAGATTCAGGAATAGGGAAATAAAGCTGCAACAACTCAGCACACTGACTGCATAGTCCTGTATGAGGTTCATTGTAAGGCTTTTGAAGGCTGTTGAAGAAGAGTGAGAAAGAAAATACGATTTAACTTTGCCCATAGCAAGAACCTAGTGTGTGCAATTTGCTGCCCAAGTACGAGGGGAAAGCTGCCCCACAGCTGCCCTCTGCATTAATAAAAATTAGTTAGATACAGCTTCAGTCATTTGCCTGGAAACCTAACCTAAATTGTTTTCTGCATTGATTTGAAACTTGTTTTATCTATTTTTCAACAAGGAAAATCTTGTGTGATAATCTCGGCAAATGATAGTACTTGATTCTTTCTTGATATATTTGTGTTTGAAAGACAGGTGTCTGAAGGACTTCCACATTGCAAAGGAATTTTTGGGGGTTCTGTGAAGCTTGTGCACACATTCCCTTTTGTGACGTATAAATCTTGGAAAAAAGTGTGTGGAAATATGTGACAATGTTTTTTATGAGATCAAAAATTTTATTGAAAAGGCCATTATCAAGGCTGTGAAGTCAAGCATTCCAAAATTAGGAAATGTTAGAATTAAGGTTGTCTTCCGCACCTTTGTTCAACTATCTTTGTGTATGTGTCATGATATAATCTTTAATTATATGATTAGATACTGTATTTTTCACAGTACCCTGTCTCATTCAATGCAGGGGACAAGGATGTAGTTGAATAAATGGATATCTATCCAATGCTTTCTTCATCTTCGGGGCTCAGTGTATGTTCTCATGCTTTGTGTAATGCCTGGTTTATATACATCCATCATTAGACATCATGCTTTATAGAAGAGCTGTGAATGATTATCTCAATTTCTTTCACATATTAAATCTTAATTTTTGTATTTCCTAACAGCTGAGTATTTTGCTTCACTAATGTCCTAGGTAACTGTTTCCTAGGGTATTCTTCTTGACAAGTAAACTACAAAGTCAGAAGTTCCACTGTGAGACAACATCTGAAAACCACGTGGAATTAAGTCTTTAGATTCACAGTGATAAAGCTAACCAATGAACTGATTAACTGTTATACCTTATTTATGAGCAACGTGGTCTGAGGAATGACATTTTGCTATACTTGTTGTTATAAATAAAGACAATCTTGGGATACATTTCATGCTCTTGGGCATAGAATGTTCCTTTCATTTTTCTTGCAACCTGTGTGACTTCTAACAGTGACGGAGTTAGAAGCTTTCTTGTTCTTGATTCTCCCTCATCTCTGTGCTTTGTATCAGTCCCAATATCAATTTCCAAATCTTAGAATCGCTTTATTGCCCCTTTTTTTCTCTCACCTTTCAATGTTAGTTTCTTTTTTTATCCAGTCATAATTCCAGCCTCTAGTTTTGAGTTCTTATGCCTAATATCCTTGTTAATCAAGATCCAGATGGCTCCAGATACTGACTCATAATGTTCTATCTGTATGCCTCGTTCATACCCAGTTACTTGTCAAAATTTCTCCCTCTAAGAGACCTCAGATAACTTTACTTGAATTTCATGCCCTATCTGTGCTCTGTCCCCCCTCTTTCTTTCTGTTCTCAACCACTGGGTTCTGTTCTTGTCTATTAATACAAATCAGTCAGTCCCCCAACCTCAGTCTCAGTTACTGTCAGCCAACTGTTTTTATTACATATTCCATTTTGCAGTGTCTTCCAGTGCCCTGGTTTCTGTGTATCTATCTGTATGTCTAACCAGTCTCAGTCACTCCCCCTAGTCACATTTTCTGTCCTTATTTCCAATTCTAATCGCATCAGGCTTCTTGTCCTAATTTCTGTAAATCTTGAGTATTTTTATGAGTTCATGTTTGTAGACTTAGGGAAGATTACTGTTGGCTGCTAATCATAGATAGGATACATTTTCCTGTGCAAGACTACTCTCAAATTAACTAATGATTTTTTAAAAATAGTTTTCAATATCCTCAAATGACAGGACATCTATTTCTTTTCTGGGGACATTGGTTCTCTTTGCAGCACATTTAACTAAAATGTCTTTTCTTTAGTCTTTTCTTCATTTATTTTGCTCATGATATTGGCTTTGATGACCAGCATCAAGTCTATTTCCTTTATCCATTATCCTTCTGTAGACTCCCTTCAATAATTGCATCTTTCTCACCGAGCTTCTATCTCCTATCTTTGCATTTCTGTCTGTTCCTTTCCATGTTCGCCTTAATCAAAAGTAATCCCATTTGCACCTATAGCTGCCTAAAGATGACCTCATCCATCTGTATAATGCCATATAAACTGATGGCCATATATTCTCCAAAGTATTAATTGATTAAACCCAAGAAAAGCACCTGATTCTTTATACATTTTACCAAGATTTTTCTTGCCTTTTTTACTCACTAAAATCCTTAGAACTGCCAAATATCTCTTTCTATATATATCAACTTGTAAATTCTGCATTTTTATTCAATTGGCACTTGCTATTAAGTTATTCCATTTTTATCACTGCTTTTTAAGTACTATGGATTTGTTGTTACTCATTTATTATTTGCATGGGACTTCTATCAGAAAGGTGCTTGGGTTTAGTATAGAGCTAAGATTCTCAAATGGATGTATTGGGTGATTTGCAGAATGAAAATACATTTTCTTTCCCATATGACATTCCTTCTTCTCTGTCAACCCATTTCAACACTGTTTTTGGCTTCCCCGGCACTGTTGTTTTCTCATTTTCCTTCACCTCCATCTCACCTCCCCCCCTGCCAAATACTACTTCTGAACATCCCAAATATTTCTTAATATGCCACTTCCTTGACCTGCAAGGCAATGTGTTTGTGTATGATCCAGAGCCATGTGGCTGCTGGTTGACCAGGTGGCTGACTAGGAGGTACATGCATTCTGAGGGATCAGTGACAAGCCAGGAGATATGCATTTTCTGCTGGACATCTTGTTGCTGCCTCTTGGCAGCTGGGCAAATCAAACAGTACATGATGCTTCTCAGCAGCTGATGGGCCAAACAAATGGTTTTTCAAGCTGCAAGAGACCCACGGCCCACCTGTTGTGCGGGCCTGCTATAAAGGTTGAACATTTCAGCAGGGAAAAGAAGTCAGGAGCTGGAAACAAAGCTGTCAGAAGCCTGGAAGGCAAAGGGATTTTTTTTTCTAGATATGTTGAATAACTGCCCAAGGAAACATCTGCTACTTAGCTAGGCTGTTTATGGAAACAAACAGATGACTATTCTAGACCCATAGAAATATAAAAAGGTTCTGTAAAGCAGCAATGACAAAACATGGACTGACTTTCTTGGAGATGAGAATTTCTGTGATTTTTAGGCCACTTAGCATTTTATTCCATTAGACCAGATTTAAAAAAAACAAAAATCAAAACCAAAGAACCTAATAATTTCCATTTGTCAACAAAAAGTTATTTTTCAGCTTAGGAGTTAACAAACGGTAAGGAAGTCTGCCTATGTGAAATACCATGTCTTGTGATAACGTGACTTTCAGCAATCTGACAGATAGATTTTGCATTTTTCTTTTTACCTTTCTGATTATCAGGTTTCTTAAGTTTTCCATTCTTAAGGTTTCTAAAGGTCAGTAAGACAACAACAGTTTTTTGCAGGCATAAGACAAGACTGTCTCTGTAATGTGACTGCTCTCCTTAGGATTATTCTAGCACCTCTGATAAGACCAGTCATTGGAGCTACCAGAAATATGTGGAAAAGATGACAGAATGGAGCAAAGCCATTTTAGTGACCCACTGGGGAGTGATATCTGCTGTTGTGTTATTGATCCTTCTCTTTATGTCAGAATTTGTCAAACAAATTGATGTAGTGGTGAAAATGTATGCACATGCACTGTTCAGCTTTGGAAGCTGAAGGGTCTTGTGCTTTCTGTGTTACTCTTTTGTCTTTCTTATGCTGAAAAAAAAATTTTTCTTCAGACCATATAGTGGTCTTAAGGGGGAGAAACTGGTAGAAGTTTAGTGTCTAACCCTCTGTGACATTTAGTGGAGCTGCTTTACTAACTCCCTTTGATCACTCGATTCTAATTTTTTTTTGCTCAGTCTTCATAAAGTATTTGCTGGTTAAATACTGTTCCTATTTGCAGTAACACATAACGCTTCATTTTCCTTCTGATTAGTGCCTTAAACTTCAGCTGCTTTTTGACTGCAATGTGTAACACCTTGTATTAATGTCAGGGTCATGCACTTATTATTCATGTGTATAGTGCTATGCACTTCAATGAAATTATATACATAATAATAAATAACAACATTAATCTGTGTGTGCCACTTTGAATTTCATTACTGTTGCAGAAGATTTATCTTTGAAAATAGGTTCTCTAATTTTTATACATTTTCGAAAGAGCTTGGCTTTCTCTCTGTACACTAATTTAAATATTTTATTTTATTTCTCCCAGCAAGAATAAGCCTTACTAGTTGTACCAGCTCACAAGTTTTAAAGACACTTGTTTTACTGATTATTTGGCTTGGCAGACTATCCAATATAGTTCGGCTTTTAAACCTGGATTTTATAGTAGACATTCATAACATCTCTTGCTAATTTGTCTGTCTTCTACTGTTGAAATTGGAATACTCAATGAGGAAACAGATGTTAAAGATTTATTTTGCTTCATATTTCATTGACCATGAATAAATACTGAACTTGTCTTACAATGCATGGAAACCAAATAGCAATAAGTAGGTTCCCTATCCCCGTGCTCAGGAGTCAGCGCTTTGGCAGGTTTTCAACCCAAGCTAATCAATTAAAGACAACATTGATTAACTTAAACAGAAGGTGGTATTGATTGCAGGCGGTAACCTATAAATAGACAATTGTTTCATTGTGTTCATAGGTCATTGTTAGCTACACCTTTAAGCTTCAAGGTACATAATCCTGTTACCTACCACCCAAAAAGCAAAGGAAGGGCATAGATTTGCAACAACATACTCTTACAGAGCCCTCTCATTCAACACTTATACTCTTGCACAAAATTGTTCACATTTTATCTGAAATTGCTATCTATTGCAATTTAGGTCTCATTTTATAGCTGTGTGTATATATA
>VXAY01003992.1:810886-860886 GCA_013399855.1 Oxyruncus cristatus
ATATATGTATATATGAAGCTGCTGGAAATCAAATATGTTCCTGACTCTTCTACTGAGATAAATGATTAATCAATCCAACTTTCTTCCAACACGGTACTTTAGTTCACTTTTAAAGGAACCATGTGTAAAATTAATGACTAAGCATAAACAGAGTCAAGTGGAAAAATTCAGGACAATAAGAATATTAAAAAAACCCACATTGCACTCCAAAGAGGCTATTAAGGTTTATATAGAATTATTTCAACTTTCATTTTTATTCCCCCTACATGTTCATACTATTCACAGAGGGAAGGATAGGATGGATGCATTCTTACCGAATAGACTTCTTGTTACGTGGGAAAGATGGGCACTGCAAGCCACAATCCTACACATATTTTTTTTCCCATAAGTACTCTGTTCCCTTCTTCTTCTCCCTCAGAAGATAACTGAAACCTGAACAGGCAGATAAAACACACATTTCTAGCATAGTCCCTCATCAGCTAAAAAGCAGATAACTTTTTCCCTTCCAGAGAAAGAACCAAAAGACTTGATTATTTTTTTTAAACCAGGATGAAAAATTGATTGAAAACCATCATTTCAGTGAAATGGTGCTTCTGTAGCCTGTCATGAAAAAGATATAAATAAAATGTATTTCTAGTTCATTCACAGCTGAACTATAATCCTGAGCATTCTTAGGTTGGTTGAGGAGCTAGATCTGCTGGCTGTAAGCTGTTTATCAGTGTTTGCCTCTAGAGTGTGTACAGAGTTGTCCCTTTTTCTCTTTCTTTTTTTACTACATCTTAGGCAAGTGCTGGAAAATGGCATCATGTCATGTTAAGATCTGTCATAAAGAAGACTGTTTCTTGGCATTTTTAAACTTCTATAAAGATTAAAACATTCCCGATGTTTGTTTATCGTACCCACGTAAAGGAATTTTGTCTGTCAATATTAGTGTTGCATTCTTCTATTAAATCATAAAGACATCACCATCAACAGATGTCAAAATATTTAATGGTTTGAGGTTTTTCTAATAGATGCAGTTCCCTTGTGACTTGTTGTGTGAAGCATTAGGGAGACAACTCTTACACCAAAATAACAGTAATAATTTTCAGTTCTGCTAAAACTACTGTGCTTTGGAGAACTACTAATGAAAACTAGTAGCTGGTAAGTTACTTTATGCGTTTAGCACTCATAGGAGGAAATCTATTAGACAAGGAGATCCATATCTCCTTCCTGAAAGCTTTTACAGCTTGGGTAGGTAAAAAGAAGCATCAAATCCAGATTAGATTTCACATCTTGAATTTCAAGTTCAACCAGACTTCAACCATTAAATATGAACTGTGGCCATCCTGTTCAGTGGCCCCTTTTGACTGTTAGCAAACACCTACATCAACAAAGAGAAAATTTCTAAGCAAGCCATGTGAGCTAATCTACCAAGTAAGGTCATAATCAATTTCCATCTCTTCCCTGCATGTCAGAAACTCAGAAATGAGGTTTTTAGAGGAAGTTAAGATATTCTTATTTTAACATTAATTTTTAGGTTATTTAAAAAGTGATTTGGTTTTTCACAAGTAGGTGAATAGCGCCATTTGAGATGCTCCAGTGCATCTGAGACATCTGCCTGGGGTTAATCATGCTTCCAGAAGATCCAGGCCTTTCTGGAGCAGCAGCTGGAAGCCAAGCAGGATGTGGAAGGCTAACTCAAATCATACCAGATGTTGAATCAATCCATTTTTTCTCATTTAGAACACATTTGAACATAATACATTCTGTACTTAGATTATATTGAATTGAAATCTATAGCTTATTATATATATTGAATAAAGTGTATTTATTGCTATATTAATTCTAAAGGGAAGGCCTGTGCCACTCTTCTACCATTTTTATGCACAAACATTCATGAGGCAATTTCTTTAGATCTTGCTCTCCTTTTATCTGTGGTGTAGTTTGTATTTTACGTAGCACCTGACTGAGATGGGAAAAAGTAAGCTATGGAGAAAAAGTTGTTTTGTTTTGTTTGTGGTTTTTAAAATTATGTTTAAAGAAGCCCACACTCACTGACTTTCAAAAAGATCTCGTAATATTTACCATGTGAGACTCAGTAGCAGCCCTTGGCCAAATAGAGACATTGGTCCTGGATATGCCAGCCCAGAACTTTGTTAATATGTCTTAGCATATTCTAGTACTTTCTGTGTTGTTTGAAACATCTTTGACTTCTATATGTATGTTCTATATTAAAATCTTTTCATAGCTGCCTCTTTTTTTTTAAAGTTAGAACAAATAATTCAGTTTTGCCATGAAGCTTGCAAGAGTAATCATATAAAGAAATAGCTAAAGAAGCAAAGCTGGTCTTTTGCAGACATTCAACAGAATTTATTTATTAAGACTGTGTAATTATTTTTGATTGTCAGTGTAAATATGTATATCAAAACAGAAAACAAAATCAGGCATCAAGCTGAAGGAAAGCATGTTTGTGCGTAATAGGTTTGAGAAGCTGTTTAAGGACAGATTATGCATGAGAAAGCACTAATTTTGTAAATCTACAAAAATTAGCTAATCCAAAATTAGTTTCTTAAATTGTGGTTATTTATTCTCAGAGGATACTTAGTCTATTATAATGTTTCAGCATGGATGTAAGTTTTAGTAAACAGATATGTATTTATTTATTTATTTGTTACTGATTCCATTTTGCAGCCTTGTGGTGCGTCTCAGATAAATTGTTTTGAGCTGTGCCAGGAATAACTGGAAAGCTAGTAGAAATATTATCATTGTAATATCTGAACAACTTTGCAATCTTTAATAGATTTAATCTTCACATCAGGAAATACTCCTGAGATGCAGAATAAAGCAATTATCTTTATATCATAGGGGGGCTATGGACCTTGATCATGGATATATTGGAAATCTTTGGTAGATCAGAGACTGAACCTAAATCTTGTAAGAGCTGAAATTTTTATTCTTCCCGTTGTGTTCTGCCCTCCCTTTTTATATGTTCCGTCATGCTTTCTCATTGAACAGACATACGGAAAACTAGATGGAATTTACCGACTTGAATGCTGGTGATAGGATTTATGTACCCAAACTCCATGCTAACAGAATACATGTAGCACATCATCTCTGCTTGCTCTGCACTAGCTCAAACTGATGGCAGACCTCTGTGAATATCAGGGTAATGACAAAGTGCACCTGGTCTGTCTTCTCAAGTCTTTAGGCAAAGCTTTGAAAATACAAAAACGTATGCTGCTTAGCATTATTTGATTAATACTTGATTTGATATGATTACCCCTCATATATTAAGTTGACCCTATGTGTTCAGTTTTTGTAAAAAAGACCTGACATAAACTTTGGATTCTGGTACTGCTATATAAATATAACCATCTTGGTTAAAAGACCTTGCATAAGACATTTAAAAGGTTTGAAGCTACAGTAATAGTAGCTTCAAGAATGGATTATTTAATTTATGTAGGTTCTACCAGCTCCCTAACACCAAAGTTCCCCTGAATTTTTTTTCTTCAGCTTCCTGCTGTACACACGGGCTCAACACCTGCTACACTTTTTTACTCATAGGAGTGAAGGTACACCAGTATGAGCTTTCTGTCCTTCACGAGCTGAAAGTGTGCATGCATTACTACATACTGTTCCTGTTCCTTCTATGTTTCAGTCAAAAAAACACAAAGATGTAACATTTGATTAAACCTGATTCATCAAGTGTGAATCTGTCCCGAAGTGTGCAATGACAACAATATTTTACGTGAAAGAGTATTCAATGTGTTTCTAAGAGGTGAATGGCTTTCACACCAGCAATGAGGCAATTCCATTCTTTAACTCTTTTAGTATGATAATCCCTACTTATGTCCCCTACAGTAGAATGAAGATGACTGTGCCATTCATGACCAGGTAAACAAAAATTATTAAAGAAATATAGCCAAGTGATGTCATTTTCCTTAAAACTTTGCACAAATACTATTTGAGGTGATATGATGACTATGAAATGTTGGTGTCTGGGCTGGTAAATGACTTCAATTCATGTGGGAAGTTATATGGGTCCATGAGCCTGTCTTCTGATCATGGATTATGGATTCTGATTATGGATTCAGGTATCATTCCTGATGTCAGGTCTTGCTGTCAGACTCACTTACAAATCTGGACTTCAGACCAGAAGGATTGTAGTGAGTTTGTCTTGTAAACATTGCATGAGGATCCTTTTAACTGTGGAGAACAATAGGGAAAAAACCTATGAGGATGTTTATTTGAAAGCATCACTTCAGGTTGAAACATTTTGATGAGTAGTAATGCACAAGGTGAAGGGTGAGGCAAAACTTTCAAGTACTGTGTATCTACTTGTTAAAAGGGAAGAGCTACTGAAGGAATTAAAAAGAGTGACAATTCAAAGAAGCATTCTGGGAAAATATTTTTGCCATACAAATTTGTTTACACAACTGAGACAGAAACTTTAGTATGTAAGATATGAGGAGAAACAACATTTGAATTTATGGCTAGAAAAAGGGATAGGAAAATAAGGGTCAGGGACTTTTTATGAGAATAAATTTAGACACTGTTGTAATGAAGAGTCAGAAGTTACAGACGAACAGTATACCTTGATTTTGAACTTTACTGACAGACAAGATTAAAAGAGTAGTTCATAGTGACTAAGAGAAGTAGTAGTGGGGAAGATGAGGAAGAATCTGAAGACGTGAATGAATGATTAACAGCTCTGTTTTCTCAAACTGAGATTGTCAGAGTAGCGACACACTCACGCAGAGGATCAGAAAAGCAGACTGAGGTTTCATGTCAGACAGAAGGGAACAGACCTGGAGTACAAAGGGCTCTGTCAATTGTCAACTTAGATATGATGACTGAATTTCAGTTTGTAGATTAGACTACTCAGATACGAAGTATGGAGAGAGACACAATGGGAAGAAGATAGCAGACCTAAGAAATTAAAATGGAAAGCTGAGGAAGAAGGCAAAAATGTCAAACCGAGAAAGAAGTTAGCCATGCGGAGGGAGAATAAGAAGATCCTAACAAAAGGAGAACAATATTTTAATACCAAAAACCTTTTAGGAAAGGCTAGTCTAGAAAAATCAAGGAGGTAGGTTATGAGGTGCTAGTTCTAATATTTGTTTAGAAAGAAATCTTTAAAGACAGACACATTTAATAAAAGTTTGCAAAAAAGAGCTAGCAATGGAATCAATGGTCAAGGAAGAAGGTACTTCCCAGCATTTTGCAAGGACTATGGTCATTCATCCATGTATTTGACTGACACATTCTTTGCTAATTAGCATTCTCAACAAATTATATGCACATTCGTAGCAAATTGTATCCACATTCGTAGCAAATAATATACGTATTTTAAAGAATAGGTAACTATTCAAAGAATAGGAAGGTTTCATAGATTTTAATTTTTTCCTCTTATCAATAATGTCACTAAAGACAAGACTCTTTTTATAGTGAATTATTACAGTGTGAGTTCTAGAAATTTTATTGGGTAATTTTGCTAAACCTCTGTGGCAATTGCACTTAAAGATTTTGTTAATTGTAGTAATCAACTGTCAAAAAATGTCAAGGCATGGCCACATTTTCTCTCTCCTTCTTTCATTTGAAGAGAAAAATCTCAGTTTCTGTCAGATGCTATAGATTTGCCATCTAACTGAAATAAGAAATAAATTAAATCAAGTTCTTGCACTTCAATATCTGTTTCCAGATAAAAGGTATGTATGCAGCAAAAATTCCAAAGGGAGGTGCCTTTAGTTGAAACTTGGTAAGCAGCTGAAAGGTGTATCACCTGCAGGGGGGGAAAAAAAGTCTAATATTTTAAGGGGGCCACGTAATCTTCCATTATCTTTAATTCTGCAACAAACTAAGAAATGAAGAATGTAAGTGAGCAGATGTTCATAACAGCCTTCTAGCAGCCTGTTTTGTGAAGGGAGCCAGCTCTGATTTTCACTGTTTGTACAAAACCTGTTTTGTATTGGTGTAAACGTAAAGGAGATCAACTGAAAATCCACCTCTCTATACTTTGTCAAATGCATGTATGTATATTCACGTTAAGGAAAAAGAGAATTATGTTACCAGATTTGGGAAGGATATCGTAAACTCTTTTGCTAAAACAATCTTTTACTACAGTAGCTTAAGCTGAAAATAAACACATTATACTTTGTGTATTACATATAATAAAATATCATTTAAAAGAACAATATTGAAATAAAAGTTTCAATTTAGGAACTTGAGTGTTGTGAAAAACCTAGTCAGTTATATTTATAGCTTCATCTTTTCACAGGAAGAAGCCTAGGGATCCCTCATGCTTTATGCCAGTGCAGTAAGTTTTAGATAGCAGGATAGTTTGATTTCTTTAAAACCTACAATAAAAAATAAAAATAAGTGCCCCCACCATACAAACTACAAAAAGTGAAAAAAATGCTGTATCTTGCATTTTCCTACCTCCTGTGGCTAGGGACAGAATGCAGACATGCCACAATAATGTTTTTTATTTCTACTGTTCAAACCATATTAATGAGAACATCATTTTGGAGAACTAATTATTTCTATTTGTCTTGTGTCACACTTTCTAATTCCCCTATATTAGCACAGCCAAAGCAAATTAATTGCTTTTCCAGCAGTTGAACCTTGTCCAAGAATGAGCTCACATTCCCTTCCAGTTTTGCAGTTTCTAGGAGTGCATTGTGTCAAAAATTTCTCTTGATACTAAACATAGCCCAGAGAATATCTTTACAGATTTCTGTTGCTGCTCACTTGATGAAATTTATAAGTTTAAGTGACCCACTAGGAAAGATAAAGTTCTTAGCTGCAAGATTATACATCAAAACAGTTAAAGTGAAATTAAAATTAAATGAATGAATCTCACTGAAGCAAAAAAAGCAGTAATTAATGGTTCCCTTAATTGTCTTCATAAAATATTTGCATGGGTCTAATTTGCATAATTTGCATGTATTAATTAATCTTTCAAAGGAATTTTGTGCTGAGAGAAGCCAAAAAATCTCTTTGTTTTATTTAACATCTAATGAAATATTTATCTTTGTTAATGAACTTCTCATCTTCATTAAAATAAAAATTGCACAAGTTTGTATGTTTTAAATGTTTTTATAATTGAAGTATACAAAAAAATCTCTTCAGACCTACAGTATCTGAAAAACAAATACATTATTGCACACTCTGTGTCATTTTGACTACAGCAACATTTAAAATTGGAGAAACCCTATTCACTCTACCAAAAGTTTTCAAGGGCTTTTAAATTATTTCGATTTCATCTTAATTGATGATAATTATTTTTTTAGATTTTACAAGTAGAGATGACAAGGTAAACATTTTGGTATTTTTTTATTACTGTCAACCTGTGATACATAACAGCTTTTATAGAACAGATATGCATAGTAAAAGAGACGAGCATCATAGGTCGGAATTAACATATTGGAGCAGTTTGTACATGATGTGAGATTAGTTCATCCTCTACAAGACTAACAGTTGAAAAAAACCCCCACCAGTTTGTGACTTACTGCCTGACATTTAATGATTGAACCTGGAGTAAGACTGATGACAGTAACAGTTGCAAAGGACAGTAGTGGCAGAGGACGTAGTTAAATGACAGGTTGCAGTAATCAGCAACTTTGAGACAGTATCCAAAATAGCTAGACATCCAAAAAGAGTAGTGCAAATACATAGTGCAAAAAAAAAAAAAAAAATCAATATTGAAGTTTTGTGCAAAATTTGAGCACAGAAGTGCGAGGACATTAAAAGAAATTAAGTACTTTGTGGAGAGCTATTTCTTTAAAAGGAATAGGTATAAGAGGATGATGATTAGGTGTTTTGGGACAAAGGTGAAGACTATTACTTAAAAAGAGGACCACCTAGAATCCCAGGGTAATGTATCATCTACTTAATATTGCTGGAAATAGTGTCTATGGACAAAGAAGAGCAAAGTATGTTTAAAATAAAATAGTGTTGATATGGAATGTTAACACTGTGCTTAGTAAGACTGGTGAAATGGAGTTTCATTGGAATAAGGAAAGTATACTTGAAATAAAGAAATGATTGGGGCTTTAGAATACAAGAAATTATATTTGCACAGTGAAACAGCACAGTGGGATTTTTACTCATTTTCAATATGCCTGCATTTGCTTAAATCCTTGAACAAGGAGTTTATAAACATATTAATGGGTTTGCATTTATTTTAGACGTGCAGTACCTTAGAACGCCAGCTCTGCAGAGACTGAAAAGTAGGAGCTCTTTAAGAGTGCTTTAAGATACAGCACTCATTGTATAAGGAACTTAAGAAATGGGATGTTTAAGCTATCAAGATTGTATACGGTCATATATTCTTTACTACATGATCCTATAATTTGTTCAGCTGATAAGATATAGTGAGACTTTGCTGATACCAAAATGGCAGTATAGATATTATTCAGTGTTACGAAGGTGTGGAATTGCTGCTGAGGTAATGTAGTTATCTATAAAATACGCAAACAATATCAGTGGGAGGGATATGTTCCACTTCACACATTTGTGGAGTAGATGTCTTTATCTGAGCTATTTGGCTGGACTCCTATTAAAGTCAATGAGCAGTAATAGACACATCTCTCCCTTTGAAGAAAACGAATCATAACTTCCAAGTTTCTTCATTGATTATAAAGGGAGTCTACAAAACCTTCTCAAACACAGCTATCTACAGCGCAGGTGTCTGAAGTTAATGTGATGAATCTCATCTGTTGTGTATTTTCCTTTTCGCTTGCCTCAGAATTCCAACATCACTTGTGACAGTAAACACACTACAAGCAGCTGCATTTCAGTCACTTCTTGTAACTAGTGGTGTTGGAAATGAGTAATTGTGCATCAGTTCTGGAAAAATATCCAAGCCTGGCAATTCCTTTTCTATTTCATATAATTTTGTACAGTTCTGAAAGTTGCATAAAGCATGACCCTCAAATGTAGAAAGAACTTGAATTCTGCATAAATACTGAAACTTTGCAGCATTTATTTCGATTGGATGCTACCGTGAGATGAAACGCGTCTAAAGAAGCATCCTGAAAATTCTGAAATAAGAACAAAAGCACACATAAACTGAGAAGTAGAAGAAGATGTAGATCAAGTATCACAGAACTCTAGAAGGGAAAATAGTATCATATTACTGATACAGTTGCATTATATTACTGTAACTATATTACTATACCATTACTGATTCTCAATGTACAATTAATAAATGTTTCACCTTTTAAATGTTATGCTTGAAAATAAGACATGGGCTGGAATTAACCTGATGAAACATAGAAGTCTTCAACATTAGACATTTGCATTTGTGTCTGTCACCCTTGACCCTTAGTGGAGGGAGGGAGTGGAAAGAAATGTTTACAGTACAGCTCATCCCATTATCAAGTGGGTGTCTGTATTTGTCCTCTGTCGATGGAAGGAGCATAACTAGGGTACCCCAGTGTCGACTACCACAAACAAATTTAGTTTGTAGTCAGTCACATTCCAGAAAAGCTGAATTCAGTTTCTGGTTGTTGTTTGTTTGGGGTGTTTTTTTTAATTTTATTTCGGTGTTAGTGTTGTGTTTCCCATACAGTAAAGCCGTGTCATAGCAGGAATTGTAATTATAGTCCAATATAGTCTTAATTGCAAAGGATTGATGCAGCATGTGTCAAAGCCACAGGAAGTATATGCTAAGGAGTCACTTCCTTTGCTCATTTTACATTTTTCAGCAAAGAATCAAGTGGATAATATCAATTTCACAATTAAGATGCTAGCATTTCTTGGGGTTGCTTATATGTTTTAGGTTGATGTTTTGGTCTTGAATGATGTGGCAAAGGAATAGCTCATTCTGCACACTTCAGTGCATTTTAACCAATGCCTTAAGCCAAAGCCAAATTTTTATGCATAAAGAAAGAAATAATATCTACTGATTTCTTGATGGCAGCACCAAAGCTTTGGTATCTCACAAGGGTGTTGTGAAACTTAATTAATATTTGTAAAGTATTCTGGATCTTGGATGAAAGGCACAGTAGAAGTTCATTTATGTTATTAACTTCTGCTTTTATATTTTCTTTGGTGATGGATCAGAGTCCCAGGCATTCAAAAGTGGCAAAGAGAGGTGATGCAAGATACAGCAATTTACAACTATTATCAACTCATTATAGTTAGTTTCAAATCTTGTACAGGGGAATGGGTGGGAAAATATTTTATGGGATTTAGCAAACTAATACTTGATAGCCTAAATTTTGTGTAAAGGTAGCTTGCCTGAATTTTCATATGAGAAAATTTAATAGCCTGACTTACCTCAATTATTCTGTTTTAGATCAAAAGTGGTATATTAATAAGTGACAGAATTGTGGTGTAGTAGGGGACAGTCCCTGTTTTATAATCCTAAACTAACTGAGGGGTCAGAAATGCTGTTAATGAGAACGAGAGTTCAGCATTCATTTAAAATATTGAAGAGGCAAGCAAGCAGTTAGACTTGAAATGTAAATAAAATTTGGTGAGATTTTATCAGGCAGGCAACATTTTGTGCAGAGTTAAGAGTTAAGAAGGGAATCATCTTCCCAAAATATAACTCCAGCTTAATCACTCTATTTTGTCAGTTGAAGCAATAAAAAAAAGGGGAAAAAAAAGATACACTTACCATCAATAAAGCTATATTAACTATTGGAGGATCTGATGTTTTAATATAAAAGTGGCCAAAGATTTTAGGTTTGTCTTTTCTCTCTTTGGCAGTAAGATGAAAAAAAAAGGCATTTTTGCATCCTTCAGAAATAGGAAATATTTATAATACTTAAAGATAAACAATTTTTTTATATGTCTCTAATATTCATATATGTTAATCCTTGTAAACCAGAAAAGCAAGCCATTACTATGCCAAATCTTTATTTTAATTGTAAAAATAGTGTTTCTTAGCAGTGGTTATTTTTATATTGATATGATTAAGAATAACATAAAACAATTTAGCCTTCATGTAATTCAAGCATTTGGCTTTCCCATGGATTTGGTGTGGAACTTGACCCATCTTTATTAGGATCTCAAGTTCCTATGAAAGAAATAAAAGTTAGCTAAGAAAAGTAAGTATAAAGGAAGTGAAACTAAAATTAACACATTTGGAAGGAATACTTAGAGTGCATCACATTCTATCTAAACTAAAATTTGCTGTCAGCACAGATCTATATTAAGTATTCTGCCAGTGAACTGCCAGCTGGCTTGTAAAGAGGAGAATCTATTCTATAGAATAGACTGCTAGCTCTAAAAAGAAATCTTTAGCTTTTGCTCATCGTAGGGTCCCGTAACACCTGAAGGACATCCTGGGAGACAGCAGCATATATAATGATAATTTGATGTCACTTTGTTTTTCCTAGTTGAGAAACACAAAGTGTGTATCAGTAATGGTAAAAACATTTTTTCTATTATATTCTTGTCAGCCTTATTTTTTAAAAGCTATCCAGCCTCTAATAGCTTAGGAAAAGCAGCAATAGCATAATAGTGTGTTTTGTCATGGATGTTAGAAAGGATGGATCACAACATGCTACAGCTGGCCTTGGAAACAAAGTGTTACGAAGTCAGGACCAAAAAATTTACAATGCTGGTTTATGTGCATGAAATTAGAATACAGACTGTTGAAAATATACAATTCTGTATTAGATAATTCACGTTTTGACTTGTTTATTTTGTCTCTGTGTTGATTCTGCAGATTTTGCCTGTGACAAACTGTCGGTACAACCCTTGCATTAAAAGACATGTATTTTTCATGATATTGTTTCATGCTGCAATATGCTGGCTACAACTCCTTTCAAGTAATCAAGCTATATTGAATACAAACATAAAATAAAAAGCAGCAATAATTTGCTCTCATTTTTAGCTTTATATTCTGACTCAAAGGTATACACTCTAAGCCGTTGATGAATTGAACATAAAATACTGCAGTTGGATCAGACTCCTTGGCTTCACTGGAAATACTGGAAGCATCATAAAAACGGTATCACTGACTGGAGGATCAGTTCCATTTTCAACCTTGCCATCAAATTTGTTATGACAATCACAGTCACTGTCGCTGCAGTTACTCTGCCATCCAATGCAATCTGGTTCCCAACGCTAAAATATTGAAAGGCTAAAACACTATTAAAACATACAAATATCAGTTCTATTCCAGTTCCAAATGGGCAATATTTCCAGAGCTTGATCTTAAACATTCAGTGCACAGAAGAATCCTCATTTGATAAGGTTTCCCTGTTGTTTTTTTCATATTCTTGCAAAACCTTTAACTCTCTTAGATTTTCCAGCTAAAATTAACTTCATAGTCAAGTCTATTTTACCAGGCCAGATGTTAAATAAGTATATTCAGGATATACTCTCTCTTTCTTCTAAAATCTACTAAATTCTACTATCTTTAATGCTATGCATTAGGGATAGTACTGGATGGGCTTTAAAATCTGCATTTGCGGGCTTTCATATCACAGATATAATCTTAAGGACCATTTAAGTACATCCATCATCTTAGAAGACTACACCAGATCTGAGTTCCTACAATAAAGCTTTGTGTCTCTTACTATTATTTAAGGTATATACAAGGAATAATCAGTTGCTTTTCTATGATAAGAAAATCAATTAATTTTATTTCCATGTTGTGGACTTGATTCTTTGTATTATACTGGTAGCCTATTCTGAAATTATGCTATACTAAGCTCACCTTGAGCATGGGTAGCCAGCATCTTAAATGCCGTTCTGGGGCATGTCCTGCAAGCGACTTGTACTATGCCATTAATGTGTTGCTATTGAAAAGAAACAGTCTAAGTGGAAAGCTGGGGCAGAGGACAGGGTCTGGGAGGAGGGGATGGGGGGGGTGGGGAGAGTCAAAGAAACCAGGAAATAGCATTTTTCATTTCCTCTGTCTTGAGAAAATCACACTTTGAGGCAAGAAAATTTTGCACTTCAGATATTTTGCACAGGTCATTGCTTCTGACTCCAAGGTAGTCACTTGATCCCAAAGTCACTGGGTAAGACTGCTCTGTGGTTTAATTTAGTTTGCCATTTTCTTTTCTCCTGCTTACTATTTGATGATGGACTGTGGTGTTAAGTTCTCTCTGGGAAAGCATGCTGCTTCCATATGGTCTGGGATTTCTGTAGTGGGGTGCATCCACGACACAGTCTGTCATGACATGCTGTTTTTTCTGAGGAATCTCTGTTGGCAAAGACACTAGAGTGGTGCCAAATTTAAACCACCTGGCTCTAAGGGTAATTGAGTTTTTCCTGAGAGGGTAGAATGATCATTTTGAAGTGCCTATCTGAAATTATGTTACCACTGAGAGGGAATGGGGAAAGTTGGCTTGTCACTGCAGTACTGAAATGTATCTATAAAGATGTGTTCAAGATGGAAGTTTACAGTCAGTTAGGTGAACTGGTATGAATTATGAATTGAAAAAAAAAAACCTACCTGGGCCAGCATTAGCACTTGTCACAGAAGCAGAGTTTCCTTGTAATCTAAAAAGCTAGTATTTTTGATTCATTATAGTAATTCGTTAGCTAACTACTAGGTTAGACCCCATATGCATCTTTCAGCTTGAAGTCTTCCTCACATTTAACATAAACCTTTTTTTTTTTTTTTCACTTTTGTAGTTGTGCCTCTCATGCTAAGCCCTGGGAACTTCATTAAGGTCTATTTCTATTTCTCTGTGACAGCAAGGATTATGTGTGATTTCTGTTCATAGCTCATTTTCTAGGGCATGACTTCTGGTTTCACTTCTATTGTCTTGAGTCTTGCCTTGACTTGACTGCTTGGTGCCATTGTCTTCCATAAACTTGCTTTCATACTAAATACCTAAAAGCAGAAAGGTTATATTACATATGTTTTGACACCCCATGCATCCTTCATAGAGTTTCCATAAGCTTGGTGGTGTGCAATATATCTATTTTACAACCTCATTCCTTCCTGTTCTGCATGTGACTAATTCTTCATGTTTTGGATTGGGCTGTTATTCTGTTTTAGCATACAGATGAGAACAAGGGTGGTTGTGTATTGAAGTGTGGTGCTAACATGATATTGATATGAGAAAAAGATTCCGCATATTCCAGAATTGATGTATGCAGGTTAACATAGCTTTTTTTAAATGGCCTCTGTTTTCCAGTAAACTTTGCAGCATTTCAAGTGACATCTCAGTTACATACTCTTGTGTTAATTGTGGGGTTTAAATCTAATCTGAAAAGAGCAAAACACTAGTCTGCCTTTCAGTTACTTAGGTAACTTCAAATTCAAATTACTTGTTTAGAAAAGAAACAGCTTGTACAGAAAGGTTAAGTTGCTTCTTCTGTGAATCAGAAGAGGTGCTAGGAATAGGTATTAGATCTCAGTATTTTCTTGTGTTTTAAAATTTTGGAAAAGCTCGTCGTCATAAATTATTTCCATGCACTGAAACAAATTAACATCACACTGTCTGCTGATGGATAGTACTAACCATGGCCACAACTATTCCGAGTAGAAAAATCATGACCCATGCTACTTTTTGAAACTTGCATTAAAGATCTTTATTAATTCACACTTTATTATGTGATCTGTAGTTTTATACACATCTATCCTGCTAATAGTATTAGCTTCTAGTTGAGTGATGGAAAGCATTTGTGTTTCTCTTCTGTTTGTGTATGGAGGATAGTTCTAAAGAACTACTGACTTATATGTGCTTTTGCATAGATATTTTCTGTAATTTGGTCTCAACTCAGAAACAAAAACTGCTGAAAGCTGCAGCAAACCCTGATCTATTGCATTTTATTCCAATTTCATTTCATGACCACTTTTCTCTCCAGAATGTAAAGTGATTATTTTTTAAGCCTGTTTGAAGCTTAACTTTATGATTAATATCTTGTATGTAAGATTACTTTGATGATGATATTTAGCGTAAAAAAGTGATTATTTGAGCAAGGCACTAAAAAAGGAGGCAAAATGGAAAGAAGTCAAAGAAGTGAAAGGCCAATCAGACTAAAAAGATGAATAGTAATTCCTGTTTCCATCAAGGCTTTACAATTAACAAAAAACAAAAAACAACACCCCCAAGAAAAACAAAGGAAAAGAAGGTATCAGACAGAAACCGTATTCCAATATTCAACTCTGTTTCAATTTTATGCTGTCAGATCCAAGGTTGCTTCCTGATACTAAAAAAAGTTGTTTATGTTTCTGGAAATACAGTAGCAAATAAAGCATACCTCTTTGCAGAACTTAAAACAGTTTAATACAGGACAGATTGTTCAGAACCAAAATTATCCACACTGTGTTACAAACAGCACCGAACACAATGAGCTGTGGAAGCTCACAAGCTGATTGTATTTAGCTGTGACTTCACCCTTTAATAACTTTTCCACATGATTCTTCATTTGAAAGGGTTTTGATTTGTGTCTCTTTTTTATTATGACTTTTTTTTTTACCAACATGAAGTGATACAATACAATGCCTTAGTGACTCAGGTTCAATGCCTCTAAGTAATCAGTTCTGTTGTCTTTTTTTGGTTATGTGCTTGTTCAGTTTATACAAATAGAGAAAGGGTTACTAAGTTCATAAAGCAACAAGAAAAGACAGTGTGATTTTTTTAGAAAAAAATCTATTTCTTTTAAACAATTTCTCACCTTGCCAGTTCAATCTTTTCAGTCCTCAAAATGGCAAGTTTTGTGTGTTCTAGGTGATCTTTAAATAATAGAAGGTGACATATTCCAGTGCTCCACTGTTTTGTTAGTTTACTGAAGACCAAATTGCTGACCTTTAGCTTACTCCCAAGGTATTCAGGGGAATAATGAAAACATATATTACTGATTAAAACACATGATAAAATTACTAAAAAAAGATAGATAAATGTTTTAAAAAACTGCAAAAGAAAAGGTGTTTAGATGCTCTTTTTTACATATCCATGGTTTAGTTTTATGTCTTTAATTGGAATTAAAATCTCCTACATATAAATTACTGTTTTAAAAAGAAACACCTGGACATCTCAGTTTCCTGAATATTTGCACTGAGTATTAACACAAATATATTTGTACATGAATGTTAAGTAGAGAAATGAAAGGTGTATGATTAATAACAATATGCAAATTTGAAGCTAATTTATTGGTGTTACACGAAGGGCAAACTGGGATAGTGTTTGGCCAAATATGTTTACATACTTCATATTTGCATGAGTTTATTGAACATGCAGTGTGAAATCACCCATCTTTGCATAAAAACTGGATAAGCACTTTTTTTAAAGAACAAAGTGCTCAAATTTCAAAGCCTCAGTGTTGAGCCTGCTTTCCTGCATCTCCTGTACGCTGCTCTCATTCTGCTAGGGAAGAGGGCATCCATGTTTCCCAACACATGATCTAATTTTGCTGTCAGTAACAGTGTCAGGACAGTATAGATCCCTCTGTCCCCCCTTTTCAGTGCTGAGTTGTACAGCTTCAGTGTTCTGATTAATCTTAGACACTGGGAGGAGTCTTTTTCCCCTCACAACATTATGTTTTACATTTTGTCAGGAAAATTACAGAAAGTTATGTTCAGTTGATTTCATGACTGGATTTTACAAAAGCTGGGCTTTTTCTTTTCAGTCACACTACAAGCTCTGAAAAAGACTCAAGCTCATCATAAATGATTTTCCCATGATTAAAAAGTTAGACTCCCACTTTTATCTTCCATCATCAGTGGAAAATAAATCTTCTTATACCTCAATTTTGAATGAAATATAAGAAGAGTATACAAAAATATATTTCATCCTTAATTAGTTGCCTCCTTTAAGTTTTTCAAAGAAGAGTTACAACTTGACTAAGATCCCTTCCATCTGTAACAATATGCTTGCTTTTATTTTGACTTCCCATTGCTGTCTTATCAAATATCATATGAATCATTACCAGTTTGCCGTCCCTTTCTTTTATTTTGTTTCTCTTCCTCCAAATGATTAAAACATCAGCTTGAATGAGAGGTTAGAAGTACACTGTGATTCACATTTGCTCCATCTTATTAAAACAAATAAACTAACCAGTTATATAATTTAAATGTGCTTGAGCTATGGCTTGCAGATGCTTTTATCAGCTCTGGGCTGAAGAGGTTGTGTGCATTCGGGCATGCACGTACAACTGTTCTTTGAAAGGGACAAACCTCATTAAGATTACAGGTGCCGTGAAATAACTTCTGAGAAAATAGCTGCCATTTTCAATAAAGCTACTTCCTAACAGGAAACACAATTCATTATGTTATTTAGTTATAAGGGAGCAGCTTTGCTTTTATTTGGATATAAGTAATCCTATTTAATGTAAAAAATATTTTATTTCTCTTAACTGAATTTAGCACTTTTTAATGATTGGAGGGTCTGGCAATGGTGTGTATATACTTAATTCAGTACAAAGTCTCTGCTGTCTTTAGGAGCACATGGGCTAGTCCTGGGGATTTTGTCTTGTAACATGATTTTAGAAGAGGGCTCTTAAGCTCAGGTCAGCTCCATCACCAGCCATAGGGATGAGGTTCAAATGGATTTTTATGATAGAAGAACCTTTAATTTCCATTAAACGAGTACGCATCTGTGGCTTTTTGGTTGCTGTTGCTGGGGTTTTTTCGTTATTTGGGCTAACATAATCCTTAGAGATCTCAGCTAACTCTGCTGTTATCTACCTAAGGACAAGAAAAGAGACGGAGAAACCATCAGTACATGAAATCTCTGTTACCTAAAAAGGGAAGAGAAAGAAACAGGGAAAGTTTGAGAGAGAAAACAGAAAAACAGGAAAAAAAGAAAAAAAAATGAAATCACAGAAAATTTCATAGTCACAGTTGGGAGTAAAGTTCCTGTCTTCACTTGTTTAGTTCTTACTAACAAGAGACATATCAACCTAAAGCAGGTCTTCTTTGAAAACAGAAAGAGATGAATAGATACACTGTTCAAATACCCTTAAGACCCATTTTGAGTGAAAATCAGCTTCTATCACCAGCCTCTGCATATTTGACAAAATTGTATTAACTGTAGTTAGGAATTCTAGTGACTAAAATTGTGGCTATGGTGATATTCCTGGATCATGGGCTGTCATTTGCTATTCTACAGCTCACAAATTACAATCATTAAAAAAAAAATTAATTAAAAATTATTCAAACCTTGACATCCTAACTTTATAAACCTCCCACTGAGATTTCTTGTCTTGTCATTCATGCTTTGAGCAACCTGGTCTAGTGAAAGGAATCCCTGCCCATAGCAGGGGAGTGATCCTTGATGATCTTGAGGGTCCCTTCCAACTGAAACCATTCTGTGATTCTGTGATTTTCCTTCTCATAAAGTATTTGTCCTTTTTTTTTCTTCTTAACCTGGATTCTGTGGGTTTCTTGCTTATCAGCTTCTGTCAGGCTTCTGTATCTTTTCGTTTGTTTCTTCACTTGGTTGTCCTTTTTCATCTCCTAACTGTAGGAAAAGGAAACACTTTATCCTTTTCCTAAGGAGAGTTTTCCTCAGTAGGCTTTTGTATGATAGCAAGTGACTGAATTTAAATGTGACATCACACCTTGGATCATAGAATCATAGAATCAGACGGGTTGGAAAGGACCTCTGAGATCATCAAGTCCAACCCTTGATCCAACCCCACTGTGGTTACTAGACTATGGCACTAAGTGCCACGTCCAGCCTCATCTTGAAAACCTCCAGGGATGGAGAATCCACCACTTCCCTGGGCAGCCCATTCCAATGGCTGATTACTCTCTCTGTAAAGAGATGTGGATTTGCAGATTTTTCGCAAACTGAAGACTGCAGTATGATAGTCATGATGATCACTGTTATTACATTTATTTTTAAAGCAGTTCTGAGAATACAAACTAAAATATGATTTTTTGGATGGCAAACAGCCCCAGTGTGACTTGCACTGAGTGGCAGAAATACACACATTACCATCTAATGGATGACTTATTTAGTTTGCAGCTGAAGACTTAACATTTCATTGTACATTTTTATCAGTTTACAAAGTTGCATATTAAAAGGAATAATATTTGAGTGTTCTGTTTTTACCTCAGAAAATGTTGAGCCTATAGAGATACTTGCTACAAGCTGCCCACAGAACACTAATGTGAATCACTGCCCAGATGACATCTCTGTGGGAATGCATTTTGAGGCATATGATTTGTTTCAGCATTGCAAACTTTTATGTCAGTTCCATTTGTTTGTTTTTATAACATTTATGACCTTTTAACTATTTGTGCATGTTCATTCAAAAACCTCAAAATGAGTCTTAATTAAAAAGAGTTGATCTAAAAAAAAATACTCCCTCACTCTGGCTAGAATTTCTGTCATATCAATCCACAGACAAAAACAAATGATGTTTAGGAGTAGTGGCATTTTCAGTTTGAGTTACTAGCATGAGCTTGTGTGATCTTGCTGAACACTGCCATTTGCAAAAGAGCAATTAAAACAGATGACAATCTGCTAATCAGGCACAGTTCTAATTTTCTGAATTTGTGTTTTTGCTTGACTTCCTAAGAGTGAAAGTAAGTTTTATGTATTTATATTGTATATAACAGTATGTAAATTTGGGAAACCACCACAGATCAACAGTTTTCGGCAGGCTAAAAATATGCCCCAGTGTTGTAAACATCCTTAGAGAATGCTGCGTATGTTTGTGTAGTATATGTTTGTATGCATATGTTTCTGTGACTAATATATTCCATATTTGTTTTACATAAATTTTTTTTTATGCTGATAGACAAATTCTGCATTTGTTAGCAATAGAAAGAAATGCAACAGGCATATGTAGCTGTTAAAAAAAAAGCTGATTGAGAGGCAGGAGGCAGAGGCACGCTCATGATTTGGGATTTAGAAGTGGTGGCATTTTCACATTGGCTTACAAAGGATGAGCTTGCTTGATTTGCTGATCGCTCTCATGATTTGTAGGTTTTGCTTGTGACTTTAACCTTGAAATCATTAAAGGCCTATCAGTGGCGATGCTCCACTTGTATTCAGATAGGAGCTCTGGCTACACCTAGAGGCGAAGTGATTCTGGTGGCTTTGAAAACAACATTGAGAAGTTCCTATCATTTTGGAAGACAGATGGATAGGAAGAAGGTAATAGTAGTCGCCAATGGAAAGAGACAGCAATCAGATATAGGTATTGTATTTGGTGACCACATTGTGATGCGAGGTTGTTGCTCCTCTGCAGAGTTGTGAGTTACCCATTTTTCTTAGCATGGTTTGAAATCTTTGCATTTCAGAAGTGCAGTGCTGTTCACCTGTTGCACATTATTCATGAGTGGCTACATGAATTTCTCAGCCACATACAGGAGCATGATGGAAGAAAAATATACACCCTAAAGAAATGATTTCTCTACCTTCTCCCAAATGCATTATTTGAGAGGGTGGCGGACAGTTTCACAGATAGTTTGATTTTTTTTTTTTCTGTGTGGGCACAATAGGTTCTTAAAAAAAGGGTATTCATTTTACACATCATTTTTTCACAACTAATCTTGAGAAAACAAAGAAAACATTTTACAATTCTTAGCAATTTTTGAATTCATAGTAAGTATTACTTCATCATGGAATTGCTTTATCTATATCATAATGTGGAAGGATTTATTTTAAAGTCAAGTGCTGTGTTTTCCCATATGATAGGGGAATTAGTTAAACACGCTAATAGAGAATATATTTGCTTTATAATAAGCCTAGCAATGATATTGGATCAGCTGCTGAGTTCCTATATGACATTTTAAGTCCATTATCAATACAGATTATTTAATTGCACTTTTAATTGTCCATAATATAGTTGTTTGAGGAACAGGAAGATTTATGCTTATTGTATATATAGAATAAATAGAATTGTATAAATAGAATCATAGCATCATAGAATATACTGAGTTGGAAGGAACCCGTAAGGATCATCAAGTCCAGCTCCTCGCCCTGTGCAGGACACCCCAAGAGTCACACCATGTGCCTGAAAGTGTTGTCCAAATGCTTTTTTAACTCTGTCAGGCTAGGTGTAGTGACCACCTCCCTGGGGAGCCTGTTCCAGTGCTCAACCACCCTCTGGGTGAAAAACCTTTTCCTGATATCCAACCTAAACCTCCCCTAGCTCAGCTTCATGCCATTTCCTCAAGTTGTGTCACAGGTCATGAAAGTGGAGAGATCAGTGCCTGCCCCTCCTCTTCACCTTGTGAGGAAGTTGTAGACTCCAATGAGGTCTCCCCTCAGTCTCCTCTTCTCCAGACTGAACAGACCAAGTGACCTCAGCCATTCCTCATATGGCTTCCCTTCAAGGCCCTTCACCATCCGTGTTGCCCTCCTTTTCTAATAGCTTAATATGTTTCCTATATTGCGGTGCCCAAAACTGCACACAATATTCAAGGTGAGGCTGCCCCAGTGCAGAGCAGAGCAGGACAGTCCCCTCCCTTGACCAGCTGGTGATGCTTTACCTGATGCCGCCCAGGACAGGGTTGGCCCTCCTGGCTGCCAGGGCACTGCTGACTCAGATTCCACTTGCCATCAACCAGGACCCCCCAGGTCCCTTTCTGAAGCAGGGGTCTTCAGCCTCTTGTTCCCCAGTCTATACACAAAACCAGGGTAGCTCTGTCCCACGTGCAGAATACGGCACTTGCCCCTGTTAAACTTCACACAGTTGCTGATGGCCCATCTCTTTAATCTGCCAAGTTCCCTGCAGGGCCTTTTTTCCCCTAAAGGGGACGACAGCTCCTCCCAGTTTAGTGTGGTCGGCAACCCTAGTATTCTTTTGAGTCTTACAGCCAAGTCGTTAATGAAGACATTGAAGAGAACTTATATAAAAAACAAGTATCCTCTCACTTTATAATGAAGATGCCGCATAAAGCTGCCCATTTCTATTCTTACTCACTGTCTGTGGATACAGACTACAGGATCTGATTGTGTTTTCCTTTATGAGTGAAAAACCTCCTTTTGACTTCACTGCCAGGTTGGATCCTTTAGAAGTGTACAATAGAGCTGACTTTTGAAACTGTACAGCTGCTCATCTTTTGTTGGCTGCTACAAGGATTCTGCTTTCTGCAGTTGTATTTTTAATTGAGAATATGTTTTAGTAAATGTTTCATTTTAAAAAGTAAATGGAGATAGTAAAATAAAATACATTACTGACTGTAGGCTATCGGAATGTTTAGGTGTGGGAATTACGGATAGCACTCATTAACAAGTGTACATTCAGGATAGCCAAAGTGGTGGTATATATGCAGAGTAATACTCCTACAGAGATATCCAGAAAGCTTTAGTGCTGTAAATGTTTATTGTGTTTATTCAATATGTTTGGGAGAATTATATGGAAATGTAGCCAGTAGTAGCTCTGGCTATCCTGGACTTGATGCAGGTGTTCTTTGGAGATAGTGTTCCAGGCCTTTTACCAAGCTCCATTTCAGAGGTTCCTTCTTTCTCTCCTGAATTCTCACAAGCATTTTGGTTGCTCTCCATGCTTTAAATAAAATAAAAAAGTTTTAAAGTTAAGGCCTTGCTCAATTTCTTTTTATCTCTCTTCATTGTAAAAATGGCTCTGAGTGGAAGCCCTTTCCCTTTTAAGTGTGGGAAAGTGATCATCTACTCTGAAAAAAAAAAAAAAGATGTAGGTGAAAAGGGCAGAAAAATGTAAAAATGAGGAGAAAGTAGCAAAAGGGCATACACCCCAGAAGTTGGCAAAAGAAAACTAGTGGTGGAAAAGGGAAAACAGAGGGACATTAGACAAGAATCACTGCTGCAGAGTGATTCTACGATCCCTTTTTTCCCCAACAGTTCTGATAGAACTGGAAAGGGGTGTGCAGAAGGGATGAATTTTTACAGTTGTATGTGGTATATGTCTGTCTGCTTTCAAGTTAAACTTTTCTTTCTCTTGAGAATTACAGTAAGCTCATGAAAGTGAAGTTTCAATGATAGCCAAGCATTTAAAAAATTTTAGCATTCATTTATAAAGGTTTATTTTACACATTGTTTTCCTGTATATCTAATAAGAATTTTATAGACTGATTTGGAGGAAAAAGGTTAGACTAAGAAAACCAAAACAGAAACAAAAATCTCTGAAATCTTAGAAATAATTGCCGAATTCACTTGGATCTAAAAAAGAGTTTCATGCAGACTTTAAAAGCTGAGATGCAGCTTGTACTTGAAAATGCATTGTATTCTAAAATATAAGTAGTGTTTAGTAATTATGTACTGTAGAGGTTAAAAATGCTTCATAATGTGCTTTGCTCACGTGGGAACAACACTTTCTATCATAGAAGTCAGAAAACTAAGAAGTTTTCTGTCTGTTTTCCGTTCTTTAAAAAATAATCTTTGTATTTCTATGAAAATAGATGCATATAAGATGATCATGTCCCCACTGAAGAAAAGATTGCTTTGTACTTATAAGTTAGGTTATAAATTAGGAAAATATGTTATGGCAGTATGTTCTTTCCAGGTTTTTCTAGATCAACAGTTACTGGCTAGGTGAGCTTATTGTTACTCATGTTCTTCTCCATCGCACATATCTCACTTAAATATATGCTCCTCACTTGGGTAGAAAAAATGTTGTGAGAAACATGCTTACATCTTTAACATAGTAATTGTTCAGTTAATCTCATTTATGGGGGGAAAGAGGCTATACTTCACTGATACCGATTAAATATCCTATACTGGGTTCTATATAAATAGCTACAAATGTGCACAATGGTTACATTACATGGTATATTTAACAACATCACTAAATCAGAAAGTATGAGCTATGCCTTTAGTGATGGGAGTACTAACGATTGCATGCAAGAAGATTTTTTTGCTCTGCAGCCATGAAGGAAATAATTGCTGTTCAGCAATATGCACTTAAGTTTGCATATCAGTAAAAACACATCCGCAGAGGCTCCACCTACATTCCTAGTGCCCTAGCACTGATATGAGTGCAGCATACATTAAAGCTTCAGCAGTTGTTACAGTATTCACAACTTGCAAAATGTGTGTAATTTTCAACTGAGTTAATTTGACCACTGTCAGATGAAATTACATTGGTGATGTTCAGGTTTTATGATTTTCTTTTATTTTAGACAAAAAGTACTGTAGGTGACATTTTGCAGATTTATGGCATGACTACTTCTACTGAGATTTTAAATCTTATGGGTTTTTTCATCTTTTTGATTCATTGCAGTATAAATATATAAAGCAAATGTTTCTCTTTCATATTTTAGATGGAAGACTTTATTTGAAAACTACTGTCATGTATTGAATTTTTCCTGCTGAAAATACGTGTTCTACAGTAAAGAACGTTACAGTAAGACATTGGCTAATAAGGAGTTATGTGGAAACAAAGCATTTTCAAGCCAACTTCCTCAACTTCATTTATCAATCTTCTTCAAAAATGTAAAGAATTCTGCAAGAGTGTCCTCCTTTGGTTATCTCCTGTGGCTCAACCCAGAGACCTAGAGAATGTTTGTAAATGTACAGTAGCACTCTTGTTACAGTGAAAATCTGTGTCTCTGCACCGGGCTATTGTATCCAAAATTACAGGCGGTCAGAAAAAGGCTGAGTATTCCCTTTTTCAAGGAATGCAGACTCTCTCCTCCGATGATGATTCTATATTTGAGCACATCAAATGATCCTTCCAGTGGTGTCCAACTACACTTACAGACTGTTATATCATACTGAAACCAGCAAGACAGCTCAGAAATGAACTTGTAGAGGGCATAAGAGGATTCTTAATTAAAAAAAAAAAAAAAAAAAAAAAAAAAAAAAAAAAAAGAAAAAAAAAAGAAAAAAAAGGTAAAAGAAGAAAAAATTGATACATTCAGTTTTCAAACTACGATCGTGAATTTTCTTCTAAAGACAATTTTTCCACATACTTTCCAAGAGACCAACATGTATATGTTAGACTACATTAAGTGAAATGGAATTTTGTGTAAGTGAAAAGAAATGCTGAATGTAAACAAACTGTTTTACTGTTCACAAAGTCTCTTTTCCTAAAATAAAATAAATTTTAAAAAACCAATAAAAAATAATAATAATTTCTCATTGTAAACTGGCAGGGGTTTATGAAATAAAAGACTTTGCTTCTTATCAAAATGTTGGTCACATGTACAGTATATAACACAAATCACACAAGGAAGGTATTATGTATGCAGTAGAAATCTAGAGTTTAGGAAATGAAACTTTTAGATAATATTGTTTTGTCACCCTGTTGGTCAGAAAGACACCTTTCTAGTTTTAACGCATGCAGGCATGTAAATATTTGTCCTGGAGTCACAGTATTACTGAATGAGATCTTAAGCATCTGGTAACAAGTCAGAATTCTGTATCAGCCACTTTTATTTGTATATTGAGCCCTGGTTAGTGCCATGACTAGTGCACTTCTAGGAATGGACTGTGGCTGAGCAGCAAGTCAAAATGCCAGAAATATTTTTATATGTTAATGTCATATTGCGTCAATGTTGCTAAAAAAAAGAAAACCTTACAAACACTTGATGTATCAGTCCAATTCCACGTAGAACTGAGTGATACAGTTGAAGTCTATTGTCCCTCCCACCTTGTCTTAGGGATGGATGGTTATGTGTTACTTTCACTGTCTTTATGAAAGCTACAATATGTGTTTTCACCTTTGTGCTGATAACTGGAAGTAAGCTGCAACACACTGCTTATTACATTACTAAAAATTATGTTCTTTGCTTTGCGTACTTTTGGGTTACCCCTTTAAAGACTGATTTTGTGAATCAGTGCTATTACTGTAAGTTTTGTGATTATGCTTTCTTCATCTAATGTTTTATGCATATAAAATATTATTTATTACATGGAAACATATCAAAACCTTAAATGTCTAAGATGCCTAACTTAAAGCAAATATTTCTTTAAAAGTAGTTCTGATTGGATATTAATATTATTTTGTCAAAAAAAATCTAATGTTTTGTAAACTCTAACACTGAGCTTCTATAGTTTGTAGGTCTTCCTTGCAATACTGGTACACATTTATTTTGTGCCATTCATATTTACTCCACCACGATCCTTTTTTAACAGTAGAAAGATGTATATACAACTTCACATCACAGTAATTTTTTAAAGAAATATTGAGCAATATTTTTCATTAAATATTGTTGCCTAATACTTTGTAGTGATATTATTTTCTAACCATGATTCTTTCATGATTTTCACGGTTGCTTAAACACATACGGGATTCTGTACTCCAGTTTTTTCATAAGCAGTCTTTAAAGGGTTAACAGCTGTAAAGTTAGATGGACTTGTGGCAAGCTTTTGAATCATTCATATCTGAAAGAGAATTAAAAGCCTACAACTGAAATATGTAGTAGCATCTACCATTGCTCTGCTCCTTGCATAGAGTCACCTGTAAGTAGGTTTAGTAGTTTTACAGTATATTCTTTCAAGACCTTTGGGAATGCCTCAGTGTTTGGCTTGGTACATAAACAGAAATGTTAAGTATTAAAGGGGAACCAATTTATGAGCTGGATGTTTAGAAGGAATCTTGCTAAAAACAGTGTAAATATTACAGACCATGAGATTTTACCGTAAGTTGAATTTTTTTGCCCCTCTTTAGTTTCACAGGTTTTGGGTTGTTATTTTGTTTTTGGTTTTTGATTTGGGTTTTGTTTTGTTTTGGGTTTTTTTGCATAGATTATGAAGAAAAGTTGTGCTCATGTTATTGTTTATATGCTTTTGTAATCTTAAAGATATTAATGTCTAGTTGTTCTATATTATAACCACATTTGCGCTCTATGCAAGCCCTTGGAACAGAACATACTCATCTTCATGTAGGACCTATGAAAATTGTCTATTTTTATCTATATATTTAAAGTTTTCTAAAAATGAAAAAAGGTTATTACGAATTTTGTTGTACAAAATCTGTACAAAAATCTGTTTTTACATCATAATGCAAGAATTCGAAATTTTTCTATGGTAGCCTAGTTATTTGAGCCTGGTTTCAATGTGAGAACCACGTTTACTGTTATTGTATTTAATTTTCTTTTCTTTTCAACAATCTGCTAATAAAACTGTCTGAAATCTCCCTGCGACTTTATTTACAGTTCATCTTTATTAAATTTTCTGAAATGTATAACATCAGAGGAATATTTACTTTCTAATGGGAGGCATCTAAAAACAACATAAGTCAGCTCTTTGTAATGTAAGGAGAACAATGCTGAATGATTTTATTTAACATGCAACTGCTTCTATCTCTAATATGAATTACTGTGGTGAGAAACATCATAAAAGCACACTCTGTGGTTATTGTTTAACAAGCATATTTTCCATTTTTTTTTCTTGCCAGCTAAGCAAACTGCCCCCATCTACATGATTTATTTATGTACATTTCTCAGTTTATGAAGCTGTTATTTGTACCTTTTTCCTTCATATTGTGATATTCCCATGATTCTTATTTCACAAAGCTTTTTGCTGAATAATGTAAAGTGGACACATTGATGGAACAAAACATATTATTCCCCTAACTACAAAAATGCAGGGATAATGCAGTTGGTTTTTCTCAAATCTCCTTCACTTGATAAAACGTGTTCAGAAACACATTTTTTAACAAACAGCACATATTTAAACATTTAAACAGGCATTTGGAGAGAGAAATAGTTCTGGCTTAGCATATCTTTAGGTGATGGGGTGGGTGGGGGTTTTTTAAGGTCAAGATGGTTATTTAAGATCAAATCTGGAAGGAAATTGTTTTTAGTTACAAAAAATTCAAAAGTCAGAGAGATATGAGTGATTTTGAATATTCTCCCTTATTGTCTTGTCCTGCCTGGCCTTGGCTTGCCTTACCTTTCCATCCCTTCCCTTCCTGTCTGAACCATACCTACATGAACGCTTCTGCTTTCATAGGGAGCAGACCTTTTTGGGAAAGCAGAAGAGATTAGCTTTCTTGGATAATCCATTTCACTATCCCTAGGTGGCCTAGGGACTGCAAGCATGAGGCTGACAGGCTTCCTGGGTTCTGGCAGGTTGTTGTTGCTGGCTGGTTGATTAGGATTTTGGTTAGCAGTATATAGGGTAATCAAAGTCTCCTTCCGTCTGCATTGAAATGTCCTCATGTCTGCATTAGTAAGCATCCCAGCTATGCCATAGCCAACTCTCCTGCCATAAACTCTGGTGCAGCTAAAGCAGGGGAAAAAGTAAACTCAATCTATCAGTCCAGCTCATGCTGAAACCTGAATTATCTCTACAGTAACAGACTAGCAACCTACCTCCGTGTTTTGAAGCAAACCAGGAAATAGTTTTTTCCAGCAGGAAGGAACTGTACTCACATAAGTTCCATCCTATCTCCATTACTAAATCAGTGCTTCATCTGTGCAAAGTGTGTGGCATTTAACAGAGCTGAGGCTGGGTGGGCTGATAGCTAGTCATTCCTTGTGATAGTAAAGCTAAACTCTGTGCAAGCTCAGATCAAAATCAAGAAGAGGTTGACTTTAACATATCTTGCCTTTAACTTACTTGTAGGTTAGGGTCAGATCCTGAAGAAATTGGGAGGCAGCAGTTAGACTCCTGAAGTTTAGGAAAATACTTGAGGAGCTGAAAGACTTATTTTATTTTATTTTATTTTATTTTTGCAAATGAAAGAGATTTAAGGCTGGGTTTTGATCTGAAAAGTAAACCTCTTATTTGCTGAAGGTGCTATAAATTCTTGAAAATTGCTTCATTTGTTATTTGCTTACATGTTATTTGACAAGACTGCAATAAACAAAGACCGAGGCCAAGATTTTCAAGCATGACTGCTGATTTCAGGTACTTCTGGTTTTGTTGGCCAAACTTCAGATATTTTCAATGCCTTTCATAAAATAAAATGTCCTACCTCAAGAGTTCTGTGAAACTTCTTCAGTAGCAGCTAACTCATCCATGGGATACTGAGGAATGTATTAGTGTGCCTTTGCTGAGCAGGAGCTCACACTGATTGATGATGGTGGTTTCACCACCAGCAGTATCACACCATTTCAAGCCACTTGTATGGAAAGCTTCATTTTCAAAGGGAGAAGAAACAAGGACTTTCTGAAAGTCAAGTTCTTAAAAGGAATCAAATTAGAAATAAAAAAACCCTAGACATCCAGACTACTTGGGAGTTTTGTAAATTTTTGCCCAAAAGTCAAGTACTATGCAATACTAAGCAGTTTAGGAGAATTTTCACATAATATGTGGATAAACATGATTTCTTCATCCAAGTTAGAGTAGCAACGGTTGTCATAGTCCACTGAATTGGTTAATTGTTGCTCTAAATTTGATTCATAAAGACAGAGATAGATTGGACAAGAATAAAAACAGATCCCAGTTGCAACAAAGGAAACTCCAGCTGGATAAAAGGAAGAAGAAGTCAAAATGAGAGTGATAAAGCACACAAACAGTTTCCCTAGAAAAGTTCCAGGATTTCCATTTTTGTAGATTTTCAAACCTGCGGAGAGCAAGGCCCTGAGAAACCTGATCTGACTATGCGTAGTTTAAAGAAGGTTAGACTAGTTGACCTTCAGAGGCCCCTTCCAATCTCAGTTTTTTATGGGTTTAGAACTACAAGACTTATATGCACGATGCCTTTGTAGGCATAACACTTTCTGCATCCAGTTTAACAAGGAGCAAAATTTTATCCTATAAATAGCAGTTGTCAGATCTAGAATAGAAATTGCTGGGATATATTTTAGGGTTCGTGGCTTTTTGATCTTCTATATCAGGAGGCCATAAGAATGAACTGCAGTAGCAGCAAGATGTGAAAGAAGATACAGAAAGTGAATACTGATAGGATAAAAATGGCACCTATTTTAATAGATAGAGATATAATTAATTTAAATAATAAGGATAGAAGCTATAGCAACTTGGTCAATCAGTTCTCAGACAGATTTTCTAGAAATAAATAACTATAAGGCAGAGTGAATAAACAATGTCCAATAATAAAAAGAACAGCTGTTGGGGGTAAAGAAAGTAAGTTGATTTTGAGTGAACTTTCCCATTCAAATTTTTCTTGGGTACACTGACCTGACAGTCTTAGAGGAAATTGGAAATGACAAGCTGCTGGAACAGATCCTCCTTTTAAAATATATTGCCGTAATTTTTTTCAAATTGCTTTCTTGAAACTGGTTTGTACTGCATCGCAACCGACTATTTCATAATTTTATAGATTTTTACCACTCAGAGATACAGAGAACTTTGAAGCAGTCAATTCAGCTTGTTGGATTCTCTGTCAAGTAAGTGTTGGCATGCACTTGGGAACCTGAGGTATGCGAAGGTTAAACTTGGCATTTTAAAACTAGAGAGACTTTGGGCTTCAGTGTCTGTGAAGTTGTATCGTGGTACAAGTATATTTAGCTAGGCTTGGTGCTGAAGGATTTCATAGGCAAAAAAAGTGCTTTTGTTTTGGGGGTGCTGATTACGGGGTGAATTGCAAAGTAAAAGAAAATGGAAGTTGTGGTTAGGAAAGCAGGCTAAGGGAATGAGACTGCACCAAAATTTTGAATAGAACGTGTGGATGGCAGAAAATAGGAGATTTCAGCTGTCAAGATGGAAGTAAATAGTGACACAATAAGGAGAAACTGGATTCTAAAGATACTCTTTAGAAAGATGTGGCAAGATACAGATGCAGCAAGCAAACTCATTTGACTGGGTCCTGGGCAAGCAGACATCGGTTTCAATTCCATTCAGAAGCAACTAGTAACTATTTGGCTTCTGTTCCCTCTGACCAAACTGATGCTGAAGAATCTGACTGTTCAGTGATGGGATGATATATTGGAAGCCAGAAATAAGTTTCTACATGGATCTCTTGAACAATCTAAACTCAATTTAACAATTGAAGAGGACAGAGGTAAAGTATTACCTTCTTTGTGAGCTAATTAATAACCAAGCACACCTCTGGGAAACAGATGCTGGTAATATCCTTTGAAGCCATTTCTGTGGTTGAAACTGGTCAAGTTCACAGGCCACCTTACAGAACTAAAGAATAAAAAAAGCTCTAATTCTCGTCTTTTTCCAGGTGAGATCTTACCTGCCTCCAACTCAAACCTCTACAACACTGCAAGTTTATATATGGCATCTGGTAAGAAGATAAGACTCAAGTGATGAATTATGGATTAAAAAAAAATCCCTGCAAAAAGTAAAATTAAGCTATAGACAAACATGGAGAAAAAAAGTAATGATTATAGTACAAAATTATCTCAACTATTTCAGGATTCAAAAGAAACTCCAGTAGTGTTCCTAATTTAAAATTATAATAAAATACCCTCTTGAAGTACGCAATGCTTACTAAATGTTTCCACAACTGTCCCAAACACTCCTTGGGCACTGACAATGATATATCACTTTCCTTTTGAAGCACCTGGATGCCTAGCACTGGCATAACCTCCTCTTGGGAGCCAAAATCTAAGGTGAGCAAAGTCATGCATTGTGCATCTCACTGTATCAGAAATCTCACTACATAACCTAACAGAATCATTGAAAAGAGGGACATATACCGCTGCCAATCACAACCATTTCCACAGTTCTACAACCCAAGAGTCCAATCCCATATGCCCTACTACTAGACTGAACAACACACTCTTGCTGTTGTCTTTTTGCTCCCGTTCCTTCTTCCCCATGCACATCAAGCTGTAACTATATAGTATTAGTATTAGAAGAGACTCTAGTTAGTATCTCTTCTGATAGGAGGGAGTATGAACCCACTGAGAATAAGAAGCAACCTGAATCATCCCCCCACCTCATGCTTTCTTGGGAAAGTGTTCATACCACTTGCCTTGAGAAGTGGACAGACAGGGTGTCCTGTAGCTCCTGTCTCTTAAAAGCACATTAGAGGTGCGTCTACATCAGTAATTTTATTTGCAATAAGGGGCCTCTGTAGCATGAATTTTCTTTGCATCTGAGCTAGTGGTGTGTACTCAGGCTCCTAAAGAAGTTTCTTTCCCTGGTGAAACTTAGTCATGTGAAAGGATATCATCTGGATTTTGCCACTTGCAGTGTGGCCTTAGCAATTGTTGCTCTGTAGTGGAAACTTCATTACTGGTGATGCCATGGTGAGCTCATGCAATCCTAGAAGTGCAACAGATTGCATCATGTTACACTGCGGTACTTCCCTCCTAGCATCACAGCAATCAGCAGTGGAAATGCACTCCGTGACTGGAACTGCTGGCCTTTGCAATGCACCTCCTCCATAAGGTCAAATAAACATTGTCAGGTTTGGGTTTGAAGGGGAGAGGATAAATCAGAGCTGGTACATGGGGTTTTGGCTTGAGTGAGGCTTTTGAATAAGGCATGAGAGCACTGAGAAGACTTGAAATGAAGTAGCAAATTAATAGGATCAGGGATATTCTGTCTCACCATACTAAATCTTCTGTATACAAATAAATTATGTTTAAATCAATTAGCTCTTTTTTGATTCATAAGGGTATTTTTTTTTTTTTTAATTTCCAGGTGTTACTTGAGTGAAGACAGATTGTGATAATAATGACTAGTGCTTTTAATTTACAAAGCCCCTATCAGCATTCAAAAAGGTTATATTTGGCACTTCATGAAGAGTATATTTTGTTGTGAGAACAATAGCAGACACCTTAGGACTTCTACTAACCCTGGACCTTCTTATAATACTTGCATGAGTAGATGAGTTGTACAATGCATTTTTCTAATAGTCTGTAGTTGTATGTTATTTTCAAGTTAAGAATACTTCACCCTTTTAACAAATGCTGCATATTCATCTAAGTAGTGGTCATTAAAGAGAGTGCCACTATATAATTCCTTTGTGTTTAATTTGGGTTAGAAAGAGCAAATTGTATTTTGAGCAAGGTTTATTTCTTTTCCAATTTAAGTTATTTCTTTTCTTATCTAAGCTGTCCAATCTCAATTTAAATCATTGTGTGAATTGTTGGTGAGGTGCTTTTATTTGAATCAGCAAACATTTGGCATGGCAAATGAGCTTCTGGCAAAAAAGAATATTAGTACTAGGGGACATCTTTGAAAACTGCAGTTTTGTTTTGTGCACTGTAGAGAGTTTTCAGTGTTAAAAGTTATGGGTTTTTTAAATATTGTTCCACTCAAGATAAAAAGAGTTGCTTTCTTCTTTGATTTTCATCCCATTCTTCTATCACTGTATGTAAGGAAATAAGTTTAACAGGAGTGCAGGTAAAAATAGAAGTGCTAAAGGTCCCGCAGTTCTCCATTTTTCTCTTTTAACTGAATGACATTCTTTTAGTGCTTTTTTTCCCCCTACCTGGTATAATTTCCAAAATACACATAAAAAAAATCTTACGGGGTTTCTCATATTTGATTAGGCTTTAGTAGTGCAAATACCAGGGCAGATAGGGCAATAACTAGTTAGTCTTCAGACCACAGAGAGCTCAACAGAAGCATCTGTTTGGCTGACATAATATTTCCTTCAGCCTCCTGAAGGCTGCCAAAGGCAGAACAGGAGCAGGGACTGGGTGAAGCACTTTAGCAGCAGCCACAGGTGATCCTATCTGCCACTTTCTCTTGAGTCACTGCTTTCCCTGCTAATGATACATCCTCTGTAGTTCTTCTGCATGTATGCAATAAATTCAACACCCACAAAGAAACAGAAGGTTGATGTGTACAAGACTTTGCTTACATTTTGTGCTTCCAGAGTACGCTGGCTGTACTGAGCTTGTGCAAAACTGCTGTCCTTTATATATTCAAGAGACTAGAATTTTCCAGGGCATGAAAAGGGATCATTACTTATGCAAGGCAATCAACCTGTATATACACAGTAGGACATCCTAGGATGTGGCACAGATTATATAACATGGTTCTCCATAGATTTTTAACAAAACACAGTCAAAAAAACCCAACAAACAAACAAACTAACAAAAAGAAACACGCACTAAAAAATCCCCAAACCCCCAACCAAGCAAAGAGGTTGGAATTATTTTTTAGGCTATTACAAAATTGATTGAAGTCAGAAGTTTCCAAGTCATGGGAATGTGATCATTCATGCTGCTGTGTTAGAATGGTCCCTGGCCAGGTGGTGGCCGAAACCAGCTATCTCTGCTGGAGACAGTTCTGGGGTTGATGCAGCATCTGGAATGGATCAGGCCCAGAAGATAGTTTGTGAACAGCCTATTTCACTTTGGAGAATGAAAGAGCATGACATAGAAAGATTGCTTTATACTGTTTGGACATAGGGTTCTTGAACTTTGGTGATTACACATAATTTACCAGCATATTTCTCGCTTTAGCACACAACCTGCACATGATTTCTCAGTCATAACCATACCACAAACCGCTCCCAAGCCCCAGTCACATTCAAATGGCATTGCTCACATTTAGGTCTAGTCACCTGCGCTTGTTAACATTGTGAATTGTACTTTGTTATTTCCAGTCTCTACTCCACCAGCTGCCCCATTATTCAGCTACTCACTGAAGAAGGCCTTATCTGGAAGAGGGAAGGAAGAAAGATTGATTCTTAAGCTAACTGTCTTTGAAACAAATATCTTTCATTGGAGCTAATCAGTCTGAGTCTCTTTCTATGAGGTGGATATTGTTCCCAGTTCACTGTTTAAGTGCTACTTGCAAGGGCTTTGCAAGAGCAGAGAAGGAACTTGATCCTCCAACTTGAGATTTCTTTTCAGATACCCCATTGAAGTGGTAAGAAGATTTAGTAAATATATGCATACTTAGTTTTTCCAAGATATGGTTTGTTATGCACTGGAATTTTCTAACTGCATGGATATCCATTTAAAATTTCACTGGACGTCTGTGCTTTTGTATAATCCCATGAAGTCCTTAGTTGCATCCTACATTGGTTACATATCTCCAGAAATCTGGCCTTTAGAGTTGTAAGAATCTTGGACAATGGCCCTATTGTTAATCATTATTTCCAGTATAATGTAACAAATGTTCTAACCTTGAATGGAGGCAGGGGAGTAAAACCCTAGCCTGCCTCCTTATCCTTTTTCCTTCCAGGTTTTATTCTTTTACAGCTGTAGCAGTACAAAGCAGCTACAACTAAGAGTATGAATCATTGTTGCTATCGTCATTAACATAATGCCCATGTGTAGATTTATCTGCAGACTTTCAGTTTGATAAACTGTTGGCATGTAAATATTTCCTTGAAGAAATTCCAGTCCAGCTGCTTTTGTTTACAAATCTATCAATGGTTAACACCACAGAATGTATTTTGCCAGTATCTGAATTATAATTACAACTTCTTTCATTGTGAATTAATTATAAAAGAGGAAGACAAAGCTGAATAATATATATTTTGCAGAATTTTGGAACCATGCCATCAGTTTTTCCTGCTTTAATTTTGGAAACGTGAGGACTCATGCTTGTATGTCTCCATTCTACTATTCTTTCTTATTATTTATTTGTTAATTGTGAAGAAACTTGTTCTGCATAATTATTTCATTGTACTTATTTTGCCTTCAGAGATTCTTCTGCTTATTTCTTGTTTTACTTCTTGACTTCTGCTTGATCATTTTATGGATTTAATTAAAAGTTTGTTTTGATACACCAGTCACAGTAACATCTAAACTGACCTGAATACTGAGTATTTGCAGGGTTTTTTTTTAAAAAAAATTCAGATACAGGATCAAAGGAACTCTGGAATTTCACTTGTCTTTGGCAGCATGTTATTGGCTTTGCTTGTTGATGTTTTGACCAGCGATGCAGAGAGTCATGCTTTGAATTTATTGAATTCTCACTGGTTTGTACAATCATTTGTTACTCCTTAATTACAATTCAGTACAATTTGCATGGATCAGCTCTGGAGGCAAACTATGAAATTTATTATCCCTAAATTAGAATAGCTAAAAGTTAAATTTGAGCTAAATATTACAGACCTATTTATAGCCAATGGACAAAATACACACCTCAAAATTATAAATCATTTGTTATCAACCCTTGGGTTCCTCTTTTAGGATTAGATGAATCGCTTGTGAAGGTACCTATTTGTCTTTATTAGTCAAGAAATGGGTACATTTTAGCCAACAGCTATGGCAGGAGATGAGGTTTGCCTGCGAGTTGCTGTAAGAGCTGTTGGGAAGCATTTTGATTTTACTAGCTAGTTCCACCACACTTTTTCCAGAATTTCATATCCTTTGCATATCTATCCTTCCAACTAGTTTGTGAGCCCTCTAGTGACACCAGAGGGTCCACCGCATTTGTAGATATTTGGCAAACAATGATTGTACTCATGTATGCCTTCCTGGTTTCTTCATATTGCTTATGATAATCAAATATGTTTGCATGTATCTACTGTGAAGCATCTGAAGGGCACAATTTTTGGGGTTAGAATGAAACAACATCTTTTTTTTTTTTTTAGGTTTCTATGAAGACTTTTGGATAGTTGGAGGAATTAACATAGGATTTTTCATGATTTTTTATTGTCTTAATTGCATTTTTTGAAAGTTAAATGTTTTGAGATGTAAAAATAAGTGAATGTTATTTGTCTTGGATTTTCATTTTCCATGCAAGAAGTGAAAGGATGTTTTTCAACAATACAATGTAGGATAACAGATAACTGTGAAAAGTGTTCATGTACCATAATACCCTAACTTCCACCTGGTAAATCAGTCTTCTAGATTAAATATCCTGTAATTATGGAGAAGTGTTTCTGGAATACTCTGGAGGGAAATCTTGTTTGCTCAACTTAATTCTGTCAATACAGGTGGCCATGATCTTTCTCTGAGACTAACTAGCAAAGGCATCCGTTTCTCCTTCAGCTATATGGTTAATTTAGTCAACTTCTTTCCAAAAATGCTTCTTAGGTACCTAACTGAGGTAGTGAGTCTCATGGCAATCAACAACTTTTTGTTTAATTTCTTTTGCATTTGAAGCTATAGAAGCATTTACAAGGCTACTGGATTGTCTTCGTAGAAAGAGTTTTTATATGCATCAGCAGGAGTGAGTAATGACAACAAAAGAAAAATTTTCTGTTTCAGATATATCAGACTGACAGACTTGCAACTACCTTTATATTCAATGATTGTTTTCTCAGTTTGTGTATATTACCTATATATATATGATTGACACTTAGTCTTCCAGTTTCAGTGTATCAAGGAGTGTAGGTTAGATCACATTTAGACTTAGAAGTCATATGGCAGCTTAGTGGTTCTTGAAACGAGAGACTCGTTTCCACCACCTGCCATGTGATATTGTCTTAATGGTACTACTCTCCATAAAACTGGCTTAGACAGTTGTTTCACTGGATTAAAACATATTGTTTATGCTTTCGGCCAAAAATAATGAGCAGCCTTTCTTTTAGCTACTGCTTTATTTATTGAACCTGAGTGCTGAGTGTATAGTCTCTTAATTTTGTTGCTATTTATTTAAGTTAAAGTTCTGAAGGTTTGGTTTTCAGCAATAACACTTAGAGATTAACTCTGTTCAGATACAATATTGATTAACTCTATCATTCACAAAACTAATAGAAAATATTTAGCTATATAATTTATTGACTTTCCACATAATCAGCCTATGAATTATATGACTAACCTTGATGGGCTGACAATGTGAATGATACATTCATTCGATAGAGTATTTTTGATGTATTTTATCTTTCTCTGGTACATTACCAAAAATGAAACTTTGTCCATAAGATTTAGAATATCTGTTGTAAGTAGTTGCCATCTAGTGCCAGCACTCATTTCTATTCACAGATAATGGGGCGATACTTAGACTTTGGAAGGCAATGTGTTTCAATTTGTAATGGAGTGAGGTAATGTCATACACATAATGGGAAGGAAATAACACACTTTGACATGAATGAACACTTCAGACAGTTGTTAAAATAACTGAGGATAGAGGAGAGTTAGAAAGATGAAGAGTAGGAGAACTGCAGCTTCACTCATTGACATCTCCAACACTGTGGTTTGCTGATGCTCATGATCTGTTAGTGAATCCATCTGAACAGGAAATGGTTCTTCTGTCTTCCTCATAAAGTGTTAGCTGCTCCAGGGGGATATATTATAAATAACAATGACATTTGGAATTCTTATCACCACAACTAAAAGATTCATCCTGAACAGTACCTCTAACATGGCGTTAAAGCTCTGTTATTGGAAGAGTCAGATTTGTGCTGTTTTCCCTCCACAAACCTTTCAAATTCACTCCGTTTACGAAGACGCTGAAAGTGAAGGCTTTCTTGCCATTTCAACCAGATATGTGAGAGCTTAGCAGGACTTTTTTCAAACAAAATCCTACAATAAGATTTTACTGATCTATTCTGTAGGTGATATGTGACTTTTAAAAATTCTGAGTCTCCTGCTCTGATTTTCCAGCAGCAACATAAGCAGTAAAACTTTTCTACTTTTTAAATGACTGTAAAAGAAGACATGACATCTGTGGAAAGCAAAGATCAAATTGGAAGAGTCCCTTTAAAATAATTTTAAACCTTAAATGTGTAGGTCCCCATACAAGTACAGGCAAAGGCTTTCCAAATGAGTGTTAAGAACATACTCTTACTAGTTTTTCATTTCAGTGTAAATAATGAAAAGGTGACAATTAAAGATTTTTTTTTCCTTTGGGCTTGTGGGTTTACCCACTGGAATAATTTATCACACTGTGTATTCTCACCTCGTTTTCAGTACAAAGGACTGTAGTTCTTCACCTTGCTCAAATCTTGGTTCAAGGTCCCAAAGCCTGAGGTATTGGGTAAAGGTGGGCTTTTTCAGTTCACATTTAAGAAATCATGGAAGCAAATTTGCAGATTAGATAAGTCTTGTCATTTTTGATTTCTAGAAAATTGGAAAATGGATTATCTCTATATGAAAACTCAGCTACAGCTGCCTGTAGAACTTTTGGTTGAACTCTCTAGCATCAGTTTTATCTTTAACTTCTAATCTTAATGCACTCTCCTAAACAAAGTGAAAATATCAGATAGCAAAGGGATTTTTTGCTATCCCTTCCCTATCTCCTTTAGGACTTTATTCCCAGGCTTCAGCCCTCTGTCTTCTGTGTGTATGAAAGTAGCTATGTGTGAATACTGCTGATTGCATTGTGAGATTGCAGGCGATTAAAAAAAGAGTGTAGTAGGAAGTGAGATTTACCTTTTGACTTCTCTTCTATCTTTTCCATCTGCTATAATACTCACTCACACACACACACGCGCATATGCACACACACTTTACTTTCCAAGCGCAAAGTGGTTTTGGTGGTGAAAATGAGTGAAACTGATCTTGCCAAGAGTAATCTCTCTCCACCTTCCTTTCCTTTTCACAAGCCTGTCTAAAGCCTGAGCTGACACTGAAGGTGATGCCTACAACTTCCATTCCAAATTCCTGATCCAGCAGACTTACAGCTAAATTCTGTTTCCTTTCAGATCCCAAGGAACAAAGTCATGCTGTGCCATACTTCCTTCCTGAGGGAAGAAAGAAAACTCATAAGATTTCTTTTGGTTCTGCAGTATACTTCGCAGTAATTTTATGTTATAGAGTATGCAGAGGTCCCAGAAGCCAGTGGCTAAAAAAACCCCTTCAATTTGTATGTCAAGTATCTTTAAGGCCATGCAGTGCTACCACTTACCACACTGCAGGTTAGACCACCTCCTGTGAGTTGTCACCTCTTCCCAGGCCTTTCTCCTATGAAGTTTGTAACATATTGAGTCTAATTAGCTTTCACTTTTTCTCTTCACTACTCTCATCCCATCTCCCCCATACCCTGATCCTTATCCCATTTAAAATTACTTTGTAAACCATTCTTCTCCAGATAGTTTACATCTACTATATATTTCTTGTTGCATTGCCAAAAAACCAAAGAAAATAGTTATTTGTCTGGTAGAACCTGCCTTTGGAAAGCCATTATTTTAGATTTTTAGATTTTTTGAGATTACCTTGCTTCTTCAGAAAATCAACCCTGACCTTTCAAAGCAGTTCAAACCACTAGGTGCTCAAACACTGTCTTAAACAAGCAAACAAGTAAACAAAAAAAAAAAATTGTCCAAGTTGCTACCTATTCATCTATGATACAGAATGGATTTACCATGAAACACTGTCCTGTTGTGCAAAGTAAACAAATTCTTACAAGAAAGCAAGTAAGCCAGCTATGACACAGATCACTAAGCATATTTTGGCATTAAGGTGACTACTTACAAGACTCATATATCCCATACCCAAGATTAATTTTCTTTCAGTACATTTTAAATCATTTCATGGATACAGTAATTACGCTATACTCAAACCATGTCAATCTATCACCTCTGAATCAATACGGTAGGTGTTTTTCAAATATTTATAAATAACAATGCTCATATATGCCAAACATCTTATAAAAGTACAATTAGTTAGAATAAAGAGCATATTTGTTCTTTTACTGATTTAACTCCTTGTCATGCTTTGTAGGGTTGCCAGGTGTATGCCTTTTTTTAAATTGAAGCCTGTGTTTAACTTCTTCTTTGCAGTAGAGTTTTCCTTACTTGCCTCATGTCACATTCCATTCTGTGTTACAGATAAACATATACATGTTTAAATGTACAAGTGAATAGTTCTACAGGCACAAATTGCAACTGTTCACTGTTCACTGGAAACTAGCAGGAGACCCCTTAGAAAATGCTGTACAAGTCACTGACAGCAAACACATTATTTTTTCCATTAAGACTGTGCCTTGCATAAAGGCGTGAGGTTAGGGGAAGAAAAAATAATTAAGGAAATCATGGTCAGTATAGGTTATCCCAACCACTTCAGAAGTTAATTTTGAAGTGTTGTCCAATGAAAATGGGATGGTAATTTAACATTACATCTCTTTAATGTATCAGTTTCTGGATTTTTAGTTGCAATTTTATTTTGTTATATTTTATTTTTTTTTAGTGATTAGGCATTTATTTCCTGATCTTTCAAATTTACCTACAGCGGAAATATTCTCCAAGTGAAGTGACTTAGGTGACTTAACAACTGGCCCAACAAAGTGTGAAGGGACAGCTGAGATGAACCTTCAATGTTTCCTCTAGTTTTTCATATGAACTGAGAAAATTTCTTGTGACTTCAATAAAAAACTATCAATTAGCCACAACGTTAATTCAAACCCAGTCTTAAGTTCATGAACCTTAACAAACCTTTTGATGAACTTCATTTATGTTTGGCATTTGTAATGAAATGCAATGCTATGAGGGTTTCACATGGTGTTGGGTTTCATTGCAAACATCTTGAACACAATTACTATTACTTTGAAGATATAAAATGCCATGGAGCAAATCTTCACTAGGTGTAAACTGACAACTCTGCACTGAGTTCAGCAAGCACCCTGCGTGATTTGATCCTCTGATTAATAAGAAATACTTGTCATTGTCCCCAATTAAAATGAGCAAAAATGCTACTGTATCATATCCTTTTAGTGAAGAAATACGCAAGTTTTATACAGATGAAATACAGGACTTAAAGTTACATTTGGGCACCTAAAGAAATTAACTTTTTTTTCCTAGAAAATAGATGTTATCATAACTACAATAAATATGCTGACACATTACTCACTGTTATGCATCCAATCACTATTAACCAGATTAATTCTTTTTGCTTAATCTCTAGCATTTTTCTTGTCAGAACAGCATTAGTTATGCAAAAGTGGTCATACATTGTCAAACTGAGAGACTCATCTTGATTATTCTTGGTTATTTTGAGTATAAGTACAATCCACCCTGACTGTTAGTCTGCCCTTGGGACCCAAGCAATTTGGCTGTTATTATAATGAGGTGTGGCTCATCATAAGGGTGATTATAATGGAGTCTAAGGGAATAGGGAGTCGAGCTTGCTGTATATTATCTTTCGTTTTTAAAGACTGTACTTTGGCATAATGGTTGAGTATTGTAGCATTTCTGTTCATTGCATGTCTTCAGGGGTTGAGATATCCTCCGATGGACTATTTTGATACTAATAGGAAAGCACATTTAGAACATGAAAATCCCTGTATCTGTTCCTTCAGGCAATTTGTTCAGAGTGTAATTCATATCTGATGAATACTTGGTGACACTGAATGGTCCAGTGAAGATTGGTGCTAATTTTGCAGTGATGCTCTCTGTTGCATCTGTGTCTGAGTGGGAAGGTATTTTTCACCAGTTCATGAACATTTAAAAATCACTTGTATCTGTTTGTGATCTTAATATTACGTTCTATCCTTTAATTTCTTACTGAAGTTGCTCTAAAGTGGTTTTAGATCTGAGCTGTGATTGTCATAATCTTCTCACTTTTCTGAAGAGGACCAGGTCCAGAAACAACACAGTTCCTTTTATATTAGAAGGTGTTATCTTCAGGGAAACAAAAAAACTTGTCATTAAAAAAAAAAAAAAAAATTCTTTATTCCTTCCTGTGAACAACGTCAATGATAGATTACTTTCTTTAAAACTGAATGCCTTAAAGTCTCACTATAAAATCCAAACAAACCATTATCTCCTCGTAGGATAGGGTATTAGGAGGTTTAATTTTAGTTATTTGAAAGATATGACAGATAAAATAAAAAAATATGAAAATCAATATTATATTATGTAGAGGCTTTCTATATATCTCCAAAGTGTGCTGATGTTGAACAGAAATGGCTAACTATATATAAGAATTAAACAAAAAAATTTCCCGAGGTGTGTGTGTTGATATAATTCCAGTGTCCATGTGTAATGTCTATACATTGTTATAAGCTGTTCTGACAAAACTGTAGCATTGCCATCTTATGGAAAAAGTCCAGCTATATGTACCTAAATGTAAAAAAACCCCCAAAAAACCCAAAAAAAAAAAATCCAGAAAACCCCAATCCCCATCCCTTTCCCTTGACTGGAGAACATAATGTTACTTATTTTCTACTTTACTCTTTTATGAAGAAGTCTACTGGCCTCAGAAATCAGTAGAATCCTTTTCTAATCTTGGCATATTTTGTGAAGGAAGGCAATTCCCTTTACTTCATTATAATTTTGTTTCAGCTCTTACCTTATCTTTTGAATTTGGACAACATAAAAACTGGCATTGATCCATTTGACCTAAAGACCTAAAGTTTGATGACCTTAAGTGTTACAGCAACAACAACAATAATAATGGTAACAACAACAGCAACAATAGTGACAGTCTGGAACTAAGAAATGTATTTTTTTATATACATATTCACTTACAAAATACCAATACTTATCTACAATTTAAAATAAGATAGGTTCTGCAGATCAAAACAAATATTTGTATCAATTGATGTGCATAACACTGCAGATTTTTACACCACTCTGTATCACTGAATGACATTAAAAAGTAGTCATTTAATTGCAATTACTAGGCAGTGGCATATATAGCAACTTTATTCTGTAGAAGATTCTGTGAAGTGTTGATACATGATAAGAAGCATAGTGACCATTTTTTCCATAGTAGATAACTTGGAGAAGTTTTGATTAATGCCAGGAATCTAGAATTGTTAGGATAGAAACTATTTTGTCTTTCTTTGTCAAAATACATGTGTGGCCACTTTTCATCTCTGACTTAGGAAGAAAGAGCAGAAAATAGTGTAATGGAAAAGACATGGCTCATAAAACTATCTTTATAAAAGCTAAACACTTGACAGTATTGTAACACATTTCTTTTTTAGAAGTTGAAAAAATCCAACACCTTTTAAAGCTTGTTCCTTCAGTTTCTTACTACCCTTTAAAATACCTAGGTAATAATTATTCAGTTAGAAAAGGCATTTATATATATATAAACTGTAATATTTGGAGAGATTCACTGTTAGGCAATAAATATACACCTCCAAATTACACTTCCCTCCTGCAAGCTATGGAAGTTTCACTAAAATCACAAACTGTCTTGCAAGAGTGCCTGCTTTTCAGCCTGTGAGTGTCTGATATGACAGGAGATCTTGCAAAGGTGTTTTATCCATACTGTCTTCAAAGCACAAAGTACCACCAGACAGTCCCTTTCTAAAGGTAGAAAAGTTCCTCTCTGGCATGTGCAGTGTTCTGTTGCCATATGCTAATATCCTGTCATTTCTCTCAGCATCTTTCTGCATGAATGCTCCACCAAGGCCCCCATGACATATGCCTCTATGTGGACTGTAAATACACTTTTAAAGTATTGGAAAGCTTAAAAGGGCTTGATGACTGGTGCTCACTGGGAATACTGCAAGACCTTCTAATTTAACCAGTGTGCGCAAAAGGGACCACATATTTCATACTATGTAATGTTGAACAGTGAGTGACAATATAGACCTCCATGAATTATGGGAGAATTTAATGTCTCTTGACCACTACCTGGATGCTTAAAGTGTAGCTGTATTTGAAAAAAAATAAAAATAGAATAAAAAAAGCAAAAAAGCTCGCCAAAACTCAACACATACCAACAAAAAATTTCATAGGATAATTTCCCCTAATTTCAAGGAGACAATGATTTAAACATGTTTCTGAATATGATCAGAATAGGTAGGCAGGATTTAATATTGAAAAATTGTGTATTTAAGTACCATTAAAATTTCTTAGCTTTAGTGATAGCTGCTAGTAATGGTTCTGACACTGCCAGGATAAAGTGTTTGGGCAGAATGAATAGCTAGATAATAAATGTTATCTGTCAAGACCTGTTTGGTTTGGGTTTGGGTTTTCGTCTTCCACTTGAAAGGAGTTGAGAGAACTAATCTTTTCCACCTCTTCTAATATTCTAGTTTAATCATTGTGCAGATGAAGAATTATTTATCATATTATACATTTTTGGGTACATGATATGGGAAGAAGATTTTGCACTTCAGTCATTTGAACTGAAATTTAAGATAGAGTAGGGCAGAACACAAAGGAAAGGAGTGGAACAGAATCCTTCAGTTGCAAGGAATCTGCAACAATCATCTAGTCCAACTGCCTGACTACTTCAGAGATGATAAAAAATTAAAGCATATTATTAAGGGTATTATCCAAATGTCTCTTAAAGTCTGACAGGTTGGGGCATAAACCACATCTTGAGGAAGTCTGTTGATTTTTTACTACTCTCTCTGTAAAGAAATGTTTCCTCATATCTGGTCTGATCCTCTCCTGGCATAGCTTTGGAACATTTCCATGTGTCCTATCACTGGTTCCCAGGAGGAAGAACTCAGCACCGCCCTCATCATTTCCCCTCCTCAGGAAACTGTACAGAGCACTGTGATTGCCCCTCAGCCTCCTTTTCTCTGAACTAGACAAGCCCAAAGTCCCCAGCCACTCCTCACAGGACACACCTTCCAGCCCTTTCACCACTTTTGTTGCCCTGCTCTGGATGCATTCAAGGACTTTCACATCCTTTTTAAATTGTGAGGCTGAGAGCAACACACAGTACACCAGGTGAGACTGCACAAACACTGAATACAGAAAACAGCAGGATAATCATGTCTTTTGACTGACTGGTTATGCCGTGTTTGCTGCACCCCAGGATGCATTTTGCCCTGTTGGCTGCTGGGGCACACTACTGGCTCCTGTTGAGCTTACCACCAACCGGCATCCTTAGATCGCTTTCCACGGGGTTGTTGTCCAGCAACTCCTCTCCCAGGAGGAGTTACTTTGCCATTACTCTGACCCAGGTTTTGTCACCCTGGTTTACATTGGGTTTTCTTTTAGCTAGACCAAGTCATGTCAGTGGTGTAGCGTAATGCACTTTTCAGCACGGTAAACTATTTCAGAAGCAGATCCTGTGCCTGTAAGCAAAAAGTGAACTCCATCATTCACTTTCTGAGGATGAAAAAGAATGAAGTTGTTCTTGAATGCATTTGGAAATGTATAGTAACTTTATATAAAGTGCCTGTATCATGCTTCACAGTAGTACTGCTAATCAGTTACAGTATGGAGTTATATAATATCACTTTTCCATAATTGGCATACATAAATAGAGCAATTAAAAACCATTTTAAAACCCTCTCTTATCCTTATGGCTCTGAACTTAAACAAAAGATCTAATGATTCCTTCTGTTGGCATTTCCTGGATTTACTTCTCAATAATGCCACTTTTGGGAGCAATTCTATAGGGAATGAGATTGATCACCCATCACTGCTGCTGATGTGCTGTTTAACCAAGCTGGTGAACCATAAACTGTCATCAGAGAGGGTATCAGACTAACAGCGTGTACCATGCAGCTCACTCTCCTGTGCACCTAACAATAATGATCATTCTCGTAGTCCATTAGACAGCACAAGGACCTGTTTAACAAAGTACTGGGGTGGTATACTTTACATGACCCAACAAGAAACCAGTGACATAAACTGAAGCCCTAGGTTATGGAGCAAGAAGTCTAGAGTTTCATGCCTTAACAAGACTTTGATACAGACAGGATTTTTGAAGCTGAATCTTTCTTTGATAGTGGTAGATATGCTCTGAAGAAGGGTGAGCATAGCTCTTCGGAGGAGTGAAGAACATTTGCTCTAAAATCATGTCAGTTTTCAATTTCTTTCAAAGAAATATGAAGCACCCCTCCCTAAAAGAATTTAAAGGAATACACTATATTTTTAATTATTGTTAAATGTAATATACCTGGTGCTCCAATGTTGCAAACTTTATCAACATGATTAAAAAAGTTATGATTACTAGATAAAGTTTATGATCCAGGGCCCCAGACCTATGAATTTTTAAGTACAGAACCTCAAGGGATGTACACAGATCGATGAAGATGTACATAACCTGGTGATTGACATTTATGCTCTTTTTTTAACTTGTATGCATAATTCCTACTAGTGACTTCAGTAGAAATAGTCACATTTCCTCCTTTCATGCTTTTAGTTTTCTCCTCTCTCATGCAATTAGTTTTGGGAAGATCAAAGCTAAAATTCGTTCAGGTTCTTCTTCCTTGAGTTGTTGAAGTCTGGTGTTTTGCGGGTTGTTTGTGTTTGTTTGTTTGTTTGTTCATTCATTTGTGGGTTTTTTTCTTTCTTGGTAAATTGTTCAAAAGATCTAGCTAGGAATATTCAAGGAATAGTTAGGATGCTTTTGCCCCAAATTTATGCTGCTCAGCAAGCTGCAGATACCAATAGATATTGCAAAGTCCTCTCAGACTTGCAGAAATGCCCAGAATACTGTATCTGTGCCCTTGAGGAAGCCCTCATTCCAGTTAAAACTTTGTTTAGGGCTCTGAGACTGGCTTTGTCTCCTTTTTGTTTCCCAACTCTATGATCCTAACTAGCACCTAGAAGCATACATGCAAGTACTAAGTATAATTAAAATTTCTCTGTTTCACTACAGGCATTTTTGTATAAGATTCATCTAGCCAAATTTTTGATATCTGCAACATGTGACATCAACAACTAAACTAGACAGTGGGGAAAAAAACAGACTCGTCCAGGACATAATTCATCTCATCCACACGTGGTTAACTTTAACAAGTGAGATAACATAAATATACTAATTTTTCTGTGTTAGGAAGATGTGCAGTGATCATCTCACAGGTAGAGAGCATCTATTCTGGCTGTAAAAGTTGATGCCCAAATTCAATTAGACAAATCCCATGCCTTCTGTCAAAACTTGAGTCTCTCCAGGTATGAAGTTATGTCAGTATACTTAAAGCAGAAAGTCTGCCCCTTCCTCTGAGCAACCCGTTGTCTATTGATCTCTTTTGAAAATTTTTGTGCAAATGCTTCTGTATTTTCTCCTATACATCTCTCACACTTGGAAGGAGTTTGCTATAAATAGCTGCAAAGTCTCTTTATGGTTCTCTCACAAATTGCCTCTGGACATTTTTGTTTTCTGTAATACCAGCCAAAACCTTTTAATGGTGTAGTCCAGTGGAATTCTGAGACACTGAGTGTTGGCTTGTGTTTCCCAGTATTTCTCCATTTGTATCCATACTGTGGCCTCTGTTTTTACTGCAAGCACAGTGAGGCAATAAAAGCACTTTCAGTGGACAGTCCCTCGCTCACTGGGGCTTGTAGGGCCTGCAAAAGTAATTAGGCTGTCAGCATAACAATAATGAAATGAAAACAATAGTAATGCTAATAATCTGTAAAAATACAAGTAAACAAGAAAATATTTAACTAGAAAAAAATAGTCATGAAGAGACTGTTTTCTATGTACGTCACTTGCCAAGAATTCACACAGCTACAACAGAATTAGGAAGTTTCAAATTAAAGTTAAATCACTGTACTAAAACTAGGCAATACCCTCGCTACCTCAGGAGGTAGAAAAATTATATACTGATTCCAGCAGCCGTTAGAATGCTCATCAGAGCCCTAAGGGCACTACCAGCCTTGGCTGTCCCTGCCCAGCCCCTCCAGTACTTCCCACCTGCTGCCAACAGCCCAGGACCTTGTTTCAGCCCCCAGGGCTGTCAGCCCCAACAATGCCACAGCAGGGCTGGTCTCCAGCTCCCCACAGCTCTGCCCTCCCTGCCATAGGTCCCTCTGAGGTGGCCCTGCCCAGGACCCACAACTTAGCTCAGCTTCGACCCATTCTCATCCCTGTGGAGGTGCTCAGTCTGGGGCTGGGGCTGCACTGGAGCCCCCTGCCTGCCTTGCTCCTGGCCCTGATGGACCCCACGGGGAAACACCCAACTACTAGCACCAGCAGCACCTCAATGATCTTGGATGTGATGCTAAGCATAATATGTTGCATAAAATTCAATTCAAGGCTATGCAAATTCATATCAAGGTATTTAATCATTCTTATGCATGAGGAATAGTAAGATACTTTCTTCTTACTGCTAGACAAGGTCAAAATTTCAGAGGATGTCATTAGGAGACTCAGGAAATAAAACCATTTCTACTGACCTCTTTGTTACAGACAACACAACTTTAATTACTAATTTCTCAGGTAAGAAAAATTGTTACTTCTTATAATACAGCTGAATTTTGTTTGCTTGTTTGTTTGTTTGTTTGTTTTGTTGTTGTCATTATTAACCCTAAAGCAAATGTAAAAGCAAACCAAGTGTTCATGCCTCTCTCTGCAAGTCTGATAATTAGACTCTGCTCATGGTAATGTAATGGCTATGCCTTTCATATTTTAAAGGGATGCTTTTTCTCCTGGCTGGGTCTTTTATGTATGGTGGAGTCCATAGATTTTGTAAAAACCCTTGCTGAGCAAAGGAGCCTAATGTCATTCTGGATGTCCAAAGGCTTCCGAGATCTCAGCACAGGGTTGGCATATACAACATGGAAGACACAGGAGACCTGTACACTTCTGCAGTGGCAGCTGGAGAAAAAGAAAATACCTGGGATGAAAGAAAATACCAAGTGTATTTTACCTCACACTAGAGTCCTCTATTTAAGCAATATAATTAAGTTTTAATTTTTTTTAAAAAGATTTAAATAATGATTCCTCTTGTTACTCAAAATAAAAATACAGTTTTTTACTTATTTGGTCTATTGGTTTATTTATTTCAATGCTATCTTGAATATTGCATATTTTGTCTTTCTTTTTTTTCCTAGAAGTTACAGAGGGTGCATGGTAACTGACCAGCCAACTTAATTGTCCAGCTATTACTAATGGAAGAGATTTGTCCCTTCAATCAACAGTTTAAAAGAGAAGTGTTTGCACTTTCTCTGCTTACTACAGGGGTAAAGGAATGATAGAATCATAAAATCATAAAATATTTTGGATTGGAAGGGATCTTAAAGATAATCTAGTTCCCTCTGCCATGAGCAGAGACCCCTTCCACTAGATCAGGTTGCTCAAAGGCCCATCAAACCTGACCTTGAACAGGGGATGGAGCATCCACAGCTTCTCTGGGCAACCTGTTCCATTGTGTCTCCACCATGATGGTAAAGAATTTCTTCCTAATATGTAATCTAAACCTACCGCCTTCCAGTTTAAAGCCATTCACCCTTGTTCTATCACTACAAGCCCTTGCAAAAAGTCCCTCTCCAGCCTTCTTGTAGGCCATGTTTAGGTACTGAAAGTCTGCTAGAATGTCTCCCTGGAGCCTTCTCTTCTCCAGGCTGTATAACACCAACTCTCTCAGCCTTTCCTCATAGGAGAGTGTTCCATCCCCATGATATTCTTCATTCTTCTAACCCTCATCTGGACTAGCTCCAACACATTCACTTCCTCTCACATAAGATTAGAGCCCCCAGAATTGGATGTGATAATCAAGCTGAGGGTCTCATGAGAGCAGAGTAGAGGGTAAGAAACACCCTCCTCAACCTGCTGGCCGTACTTGTTTTGATGCAGCCGAGGATAAGGTTGACTTTCTGGGCTGTGAACTCACATTGCTGGCCCTTGTTGAGCTTCTCATCTACTGACACCCTCAAGAAGGACCTCAAATTATTTTCCTCAGGGCTTC
>VXAY01003992.1:863386-893128 GCA_013399855.1 Oxyruncus cristatus
CGTGACCCCCTGGTGGATGAGGAGAAGGCTGTGGATGTGTCTACCTGGACTTCAGCAAAGCTATTAGAGAGTGTCCAAAGGAGGACAACAAAGATGGTGAAGGGCCTTGAGGGGAAGCTGTATGAGAAGTGGCTGAGGTCACTTGGTCTGTTCAGCCTGGAGAGGAGGAGATTGAGGGGAGACCTCATTGCAGTCTACAGCTTCCTTTTAAGGGGAAGAGGAGGGGCAGGCACTGATCTTTTCTCTGTGGTGACCAGTGACAGGACCTGAGAGAATGGCCTGAAGTTGTGTCAGGGGAGGTTTAGGTTGGATATTAGAAAAAGGTTCTTCACCCAGAGGGTGGTTGGCCCCTGGAACAGGCTCCCCAGGGCAGTGGTCACAGCACTAAGCCTGACAGAGTTCAAGGAGCATTTGGATGATACTCTCAGGCACATGGTGTGACTCTTGGGAATGTTCCTGTGCGGGGCTAAGGGTTGGACTTGATGATCCTTATGGATCCCTTCCAACTCAGCATATTCTGTGATTCTGTGATTCTGTGATTCTGTGAGTGTTTACTGTGCTTAAAATTAATTTTTTACAAATTTAATTGAAATTTGAAGGGTACACCATCTTCAAGCATGATTAAAACATGTGAAAAGTATAGTGGTATAAGAAAGATATAAGTATATAATAATATATATAGTATGATATATATATATGTACATAAGATATAAGATATAAGTACAGTGATAAGAAAAACCAGAGACAAATAAGCAGAAGAGAACATCTTGATTTGAAATCAGTTCCATGACAGGGAGGCTCAAGAAAATCAACTCAATTGGAAAAAAAAAAAAAAAAGGAAAAGAAGAAAAGGGAGTCCTAAGAAAGTACTGCTAAAAGAGTTTTTTTTCAGGCATAAAATGTAGGTAAGCACAATAAACCCAAGAGATTTTGGTTATTCTCATTTTAGATCATCATTAGGAGCTTGGTCAAACAAAATGCTAATTCTTCTTTCAAATGAAGGTTTTCAATTATAAAAGACATTATAATTTTTACTTCTGAGTGCAGCATCTATTGTATAATTCAGAGGTTTTGTCTATTTTGGTTATATTTGTGCTGTTTCTAATTAATTTTTGACAAACACAGAACCTTTTAATATTTGCATCAATCCATCATTAAAATATTAGATGCTGTAATAGCAGGGCAAGCCAACAAAGGCTATTTTCTTACACTGACTGTCACAGGAGAATAGAACTTAGTTGGAAAGGCTTCAGAAAGACTGTTCCTTGCAATTTTTTTTCCTAATGCTTTCATTGTAACCTAGATACCATTTGCTCAGTTAAGGTATACATTAAATTATTATATAATGTATTATAATAGAGATGCCATAATTAAATCAATATGGACATGTATTTACTTGCACATAACTCCGTAAATAGAAATGTAAGTGAACCCTAAATGTATTTCAATAATACATATTTATATTAACTCCATAGGAGTTTTTCTGAGATAAAATGCCATCAGATCAGGTGGTTTTGTTCCTATTAGGAATAACTGTGAATCCTAGTAAATCAATCTTTGAATGTTATTAGAGTAAATTGGATGAGATCAAGTCTTTCATGACTTACCGATTGCAGAACTGGACAGTATCTACCTTCAAAAGTAACAGAAAGCATTTGGAAGAATTTTCTCTGTAAGATTAGATTACAAATAATTAATTTACTCACATCCAGATTTAAATACATCTAATTACGCATTGCATTTTCATAACTAAACCATGTTTGGCATATGTATAATTAGATTATATTACATGATGTACAAATTAAAGCTTGATTTTGCATTGGTGGCTTTCATTTCATCACTGACATATTCTGTTTTGAAACTATTCCTTTTCGAAGGATGAAAAAAGCACATAGGTAATGTGGGGGTTTTTTCTACATACATGTGATTCCTTTAATATGAAAACATGTTTCCATTAAACACAGAACAATACATAAGTTAAAAAATAGTTTCATCAATGGAATTTCCAAGCCTCACTTACAACCTGCGGAGCATACATGTAACTGTCATAGAAATGTAATTGCCGGGGAAAAAAAAAAAGCAATATGGACTCTGTAGTGTTTATTAAAATTGTATCACTGCATTTTCTGCATTTAAATAGTTCTATATGACCCTCCTTATTTAACCTTTAACTTTATTTAGATACTTCCTCCCCTATTACATGAGGACCATCATATGACTGAAGTTTCTTATTACCTCCTAGGCCCTTGAGCGTGCTTTTTGGGTATGTCACTCAAAGGATTTTGCCACTCTCAGGGGATTTGTGGTGAAGCGACACTACTACTGAATTCTTTGCCTTGAAAATGTGCTGTACTCAATTCCTGATTTGGGTAGCAGCAAATATAGGGTGACAGCTAAACCACTGATAACAAGCTATTTGTGTGAAAACAATAATGTAGCAACTTAAATAAATGCCTTATATTTGAAAAAAAAAGTTTTTTAAAATACATCACATCACTTTACTAAATGTTATATTTTGAGCTTGAAAACACTTTTTCTCACCGTGAGTGCATATTCTTACCCTTTAAATACTGTAAAGTGGAGCTGCACTGGGCTTTACAAAAGAAATTATAAGGATTTTCAGTATTTAATGAATAATGGGACATATTATATATTCAAGATAGGAGTGTTAGTGTAAACATTCTTATATATCATGCACTTTCAGGTAAAGATTATCATTGTGAGTTAAAGGTATCGGATCTAGATAATTATTTATAAAATTTACATCTCCTAGCTTTCTGGAAAGCTGTTGGACTTTTCTATAATTTACTAAGCTGTGGCCAAGTACACAGTTAGTGACACTTTTTGGATGTAAATAATTGTTTTGTCAAAGAAATTCGTCTTCTCCTGGCCTCTAGACTAACCTTGTGCCTAATGCAGATAATGAATTTCCAGAGGAAATTATTTGCTTAGTCTCATAAAGCTGTTGTTGAGCTAGAACATGTCTTTTTGAAAAATGAAACAAGACACACACAACCACACACTCTCTCCCTTCCCCAAATACACACCTTTGTTTTAAAAAGCACTAGTGATGGAGAATACCCTGCAACCTGTTTGAAAGTCTTCCAGTGCTTCAGTTTTTAAAACGTTTACTTTTAAAACCCACACAGTGTATCCAGCTTCAATTTCCTCCACTGGAGACTTCTTTTTTAAAGTTCTCTTCATTCATTAATCTTGTCTCCATGTGATAATGGTGATCAAGTGACCTCTTAATATTTAGCACAGTCTGTACAAATTATGGAGAGTAAATTTAGCACTTCATGTCTAGTCAGGGGAATAAAATAGGACCTTCAAAGAAGGAGACTAAAGGGCCACCAAGAGAGTCAAAGTTAACACATATTTAAACTCAGACAAACATTCAAAAAAAGTACTCTTCATTTGTTACTCACCTGAGTTCAGAACTTCTGAAAGAAAGTATCCCTCCGTAGAAAATGTGACTTTATACTTCTGTGTTTCTTTGATTTACTTATTTTTTGTCAGGTAGTAACACTCCCAAAGAAGGGATCTAATGTATAGAATTTTTAAAAAGTTCAGTTTCTTAATAAAGTCAGAATGCACAGCTCAGTGCAATTTCAGCTTCAAGGTTCAGTGCAGGTAAATTAAAACCTCTCCAATGATTTCACTCTAAAATTAAATATGACCAGAAAAAGAGCTTAATAATGAGAATTATATAAAAGTGAGTGAATAAGCAGCAAGTATACTAAAATTTATGAAATGATTGTGTGAAATAATTATTTCCAGAATGCAAAATAAAATAAAATAATCTCTTGCCTCAAAACCAGTGCTACATCTAGCAGTTTATCACATCCTATGGTGAAATTAGTCTTCATTTACCATTAACACTGAAGGAATTTGACACTTCTTCATCTATAGGAGAAAACAAAACATTAAGATCATACAGACCAAATAGAAAATGTGATTTTCATGTATTAATTTCGACTATTCTGATTAATCTTATTGATTGATTGATCAATCAGATTGATGATCATTCTGATTTTAAACAGATGAGGATATTGGGCCTTCATCACTTGTCTGTTTCGCTCCTTATAGTTGAGGTTCTATTGTAATAACTTTTGAGGGACATTTATAAAGAATGGATGTTTTCTAATTCCAACATGATAGGAAGAAATTGAGAGGCCGCAACTTTTGCAATAAATTGCCTTCCGTCTCCTCCAGCTATTACGAGTTCTCTGAACAGAGTGGTTATTCTTTGGTGAAGGATATCACTGTGCTTTCTCCCTCTTTATATTGTTCTGCTAAAGCAAAGGAACTGCTTTGTATTTGAAAAAAAAAGGACCATAGCAAGAGATACATGTGCAATTTAAGCTGTGAAAAGTAAGAATGCTCACTTTTTATGTCTGCCTATGAGAAAAGCTTATTCTTTATCAGAAATAAAATACCAAAGTATACCTTCAGGGTGGTCCCATATTTGTACAAACCTGTACAGCTGTGTTAGTCTGTGTACAAACTCCAAAAGACATGTGGGTAGCAGTATTTCATCCTACACTACTATTCTTTAAGATCCCTGAAAAAATGGATTTTTTTTTTATTATATGCCTGTATTATTTCTTCATACATATTTACAGTTATTCTGGTACCCTATATTATTTGTTACAGAGTGATGTATTAGTGTATTCCAAGACATCCTGTGCTTGCCAGCTTAGGTCAGCTAGAAGTAGAATGAAGTTTTTTCTTGCTTGAAAGAGCAGGCATTTTGTAAAGCATTCCATGCTTTTTTAAAAAAATAAGGAAAAGAAAAATTAAATAATGTCATACAGCCATTATCACTCACCAAATAACTCTGTAGTGGCAAAAAGTAACCTATCTTTGTTGTTAACCAGATAGAATATTTTTATCTAGAAGATTGATATTTTTTCCCTAATCTAATCCATTGAAAGCCGTGAAGCTCATGTAAAGTTCTTGGGAATCAGGCCGCAATGTGATAGTTGCTATTTAGATTATATTCTGTCCCTTTGGACTTGACTGTACCTCTAGGCACAACCTTCAGCAAGAAATAGTGTGTAGGCTGTGTCATCCCAAGAGGTTGTGTGCCTTAGAAAGACACCTCTGAAGTACAGTTGACTCCTTGTTCATCCATGAATTCAGCTTGTCAAGACAGTTTGCTTATTCTCAATGTTCTAAATCCAATTCTCATCGACAAAAGGATCTAGAAGTTGTGGACATGTGTGTCCACCTAAATTAGGAGCCTAATATAGGAAAAGAGCTATACTAGACTGCTTATATTGTTAAAAGGACAAATGGAAATTGGACAAGCAACCTCCAGAAAGAAGGCTTAGTCCACATTAGATCTGATTTGCTTTCTGGAGATGCCTTTCATGAAGCAATTCCCACATTAACAGTGGGAAGGAAGAACTAATGCTGCTTGAAGCACTAGGATGCTCAGGATTGTCTGTCTTATGAGCAGAAAGTTGCAACGAAGCACAGTATTGTGGGTTCTTTTCCATGTTAGCTAATATAATTTACAATGGCTTATCCCTTTCCCTATCCTGGCAGCATTTGGGATCGCAGTGCCTGTTTGGCTCCAGACAGTCCTAGAGCCCTATGGCTTCATCATGTTACAATTGATTCCAGTAAAACTTCCTCCAAGACTTCCTTTGTTATACTTGACAACTAAACTACTTTGATTTCAGAAATTCATCTTATAGATGTTGTATCTTGTTTCCCTTTCCATTAGTACACTGCAAGAGAAATACTAGTATGTCTTTTCAGCTGGCACATGAAAAAGAATATTATTGGATGGACTTTCTTCATAGCAGCCAGGATAGTACTGTACTTTGCATTTGTGGCTAAAACTACTGATTACACAAGTGTTTTTGCTATTGTGAAAAAAGCTTGCACATAATTAAGACATTCTTGCTCCTCAACATTCATGCTAAGTGCAGAGGCTGGGGGTGCACAAGAAGTTGGGAGGAGGCACAGCTGGGACAGTGGACCACAATTGACTAAAGGAATATTCCATACCATATGGCATCATGCTTAGCAGTAAATTTTCAAGGAAAAGAGGAGGAAGGGGGAATAGGAATTTAATGGTGAACATTCATAACTCTTCCTTTATATGGAGTTACTGCTTACCTAACACTGAAAATCAAAGAGAAACCCAACATATTTTGTAGTTTTTCCTATTTTTTTCTGAATATAACTGTAATTGCATTTTAAATTATAAAGTCAAATTGCAATGACTGAAAATCTAAGTATTGCTAGTGTATACTGTAATTCTATTTTGTTTCAACCTGGTAATTATCACTATTTCATCCAGGAAAAAAAATCCAAACACTACTTCTGATTATTGTTTATATTCACATAATTTTTTAAAATAATTTTTCGATGTTTGTGTTCTGCATTATGAAATACATGGCCAGCCATCACATAATCCAATGATCAAGACTGATTCCAAATGAAAGCATGAAAAATTTACTTTGCAGAATTATATGCTATTTCCACCTGCTAATCAATACAATTCAGGTACTGTAAGTAATTTTCATCTGATTATTCAAATGAAATAAGCAAAAGTGTGCATTTTACTTCTTGTTTAGAGAATATAAATTATGGAATAACAGATTTGGTCATACTTGATTTTCAGATATCAGAAAATGCAATTCATACAGAAAGAGGAGTGAATAAGTGTTACAACCCACCCCTGAAGGTGAAGGTAACTGATGTTCTTGTTAATAGACCCCTTGGGGTGGGTTAGAGTGAAACAATACTGAATGACCAGTGTTTGTATAAATATATGCATATAATACATATACACATAAATATATTTACCCATTGTGAAACTCCCCGCCCTGGAGGAAGCACTGGACATTCCCACCTGAACCTGAGCATATATAATCTTGGGGTTTGGGGACTTCTGGTACCACTTGCTGGATCCAGAGGAGGACCAGAACAGGACTGCCACTGCCACTACCACAAGGCTGCTGTGATAATTGCTTCAACAGAACTGCGACTATCATCTGGACCAATAGGTTTTCCTTTCCTTTTACTTTACATCCAGGGGGGCCACATGGTGCTCAGTACAGGGGCTAACAAACACTGTTCTGTTCTTGTCCCAGGGGGCTGGGTTACACATCTTTTTGAGGGCGAAAACCACTTGTCTCTGTATCATTGCATTCATTGTAATCTTTTTTTAGTAAATTGTAAGTCTGACTTGTAATCTCTCTTGAGTTGGGTTCATTTCTCCTACCAGTTTACTATTAAACCAGCACAGTTGGTCAAAGTGATGTTTGAAGTCTTGGTCTGTCGAGGGTGGGGGAAGCAAAGGTCAATGGGTTAATATATGCTCAGGTTCAGATGGGAATGCCCAGGTACCTCCCCTGATGAGAGGAGTTTTACACTGTCTGATGCAACACTGTGGATCATGCATTAGGGTCTTCTGGTTGCAGGCCTTAGACGTGGGTCTGGGGACACTCTGAGAGTTGTTGATGGTTTATGACACCTTCTAAGACATGGCAGCTGCCTCTTATACCAGTGTAGTTGAGCCAGTTGTGCCCCATCAGAAGGGATGAATACCTTGTCCGGTTGCTGCCCCGGGGGTGGGTTAGGGAGGACATTGGCATGATAAAAAACATTATCCCATCTAGCAGGATCTGCTTCCTATTGGCCTCCTCCCTTATCTGGCTCAAACCCCAGCTTGCTGCTAAACAAAGGTTGGGTGTGCATCCCCTCTGCACCTGTGTTGCTACCTTGCCCATCGTCGGCGAAGGACCCTGTTGTTTTTGCAAATGGCTGATTGTTTGAGTCATTAACCATTAATATTGCAGTGTCTCACATGGAGTCTCCTCAAATAGAAGGTCAAGATAATGCTTAGAGTTCATCTGGTACCCTGGGGAGAAATAAAAGTACCATGATGAAAAATGCCCCAGAAAGAACCCAGTCCTGTTGTCTAGTCTATCCAGGTAGAACCTAGAGCATGTTGCAGAATACATCTAAATGAATGCACAGAAGTCCCACATAGATTATACTTAAAGGTCTGGATCTGGTCAACAGATCATGAAATAAACAACTGAAAATGAATAAGATATAGCATGAACAAACTGGAGTTGGACTTTGGTGATCCTAATGGGTCTCTTCCAACTCAGGATATTCTATGATTCTATGATTCTAACTATATAATCAGTCTCCTTAGGAAAAAATAAAAGTCTATATTGTTTATAGTAAAAGAAATGAGTTAAAGCTACTATAAAAATGCCTTCTTATTTCACAAATAAGAGTAGGAAAAAAGGTGATAAAACTGTATAGTTCACTCCATACCATGCTAAAATGTGGAGCTGCTAAAGGAAAATTTTCTTTTGTTCTTTAAAGATGCATTTTATGAGGAAGTTTCTATTTTGTATTTTGTATCGGGGCTCAAAAAATCTTTTTGATAATTTTATCCATTTAAATTTCAGCCACAGATGGATAAATAAATATAAAAGTATTTTTTAAATATGAAAAATACTAACTAAGTTGCTGTATGTTTTTGCTTTCATTGTATTTTCCACAGTTTCAGATTTCAAAATAAATGACAGAGTTGTTAATAGGCTGTAGAGGATTTTTTCCTGTCCTCCCTTGATTTATTGCTGCAGAGTGTAAACTGATCTGGAAACAAGTAAGAATTCCCCTGCGAAATGTTCTAAAATCCAAATTCCTCATGGACTGGAGAGAAATATTTGAGCAGAAACAATCATCCCCACGTGTATAAGCTTTGAATAATAACAGCCTGGTTTCTACATTTCTTTTGTTCATGATGTATCAATCCAATGTGAAAGGAAACATAAAACCAGCACATATATAAACCAAATGTGCTGCAGCAAAAGCTTTAACAAACCTTAATTATTCAGGTGGTTAAGGAACAAGCTAAATAGCAGCACTAGTACACTGTAAATTCTTGCGGCTGCCACAGAAGTGGTTATGACAGCTTTCACATTATCTCATTGCAGTATCGAGGCAGTAGTCGCAGCTGGCTCATATGTCAAAATGTGTCAGGACTTAAATGGTAAAACAGGAGTGCAACAGCAATTGGCTTTTCAATCAATAATGCAATCAATATATTTCACAGATATTTTCCCATATCTAAATTACTCTGCAGAGATGAGGTAGCCTGACTGAGTGTTTATAAATCAATAAAACACACAGCTAAAGGACATCTGCTCCTGTTCTTTCACTTCAAGGTACAGTTTGCCTTTTATTTCCAACTCTCTCTTATTTAAGAATGTACTTTTGAGGAAAAACAGCTCTTTTTTTGCACACAAATCACTTTTGAGTTGCATTGTGACTAGAAACTATTTCTGTTAATAATTGTGTACTTCATTTTTAAGTAGGTATATCGGACAGTTTCTAGTGGCAACAGAGCTGAGAATTAATAACATACATTTCAGATTTTTAATATACATATAAACAGGTATTTTATATGACATTACTTTTTTTTCTAGATACAGTGCAATGCACATAATTTTGAAATCCCCACAACCTTAGGCAACGCAGTTTTTTTCCATCCAACAGAATTCCAGAACATTCTCAGTGATAGTTTATAGAACAGCTTCTTATAGTTCTGATGATCATCTCTCACTAATCTATTCCTTTTTTGGAGGAAGATACATGGAAGGTGATAGCTTGTTATGATATTGTTATATGAAATTACTGAATTTGCCTTCTACACCTTTATTTTTGTTTGTGAAGCAGTGACTACCAGTAAGAGTATGGTTTTCAATCCCTATCATGAGAATAATTCCATAAGAGGATATAGTTTGCTGATTGTCCTATATATGACTAAAATACATACATATACCATACTGATGCGTATGTATACAGTCACATACTACACACGGAGATACAAATATGTACAAAACATTGTAAAGCTGGAGTTAATTATGAGTTAATGCATATAGGTGTTTATTATTATTATGTGCGCTACTCATTTTATTTTTACAGTGTTAAGAACTGAAAAAAGGTGTTCCCAAGCATGCACTTTTAATGTAAAAATACTTACTATGTTTAGCCGTATTTCTCTTCCACTTGAAAATTATATCAGGAACAAAAGAGAGAGAGTAACTAAAACAATTACATCTTTCAGGTAAGACAGACATATTCTATCAAGTATTACATAAACCCAACCAAATTGCATTTCCTAATCTAGGTGTTCCACTAAAAATAGATTGTCACGTTGGTGAACACCAACTAATCTTATAATCTTATATCTATAGCTCAAATGCTGTGTTATTCTGTCAATGTATGCGATCTCTTTAACAATTGTGAGATCTATCTCTGAACCACAGTTGCTACACAGTCAAAACACAAAGCTAGGGACATGGTGGTTCCCTGGTTCACTTTATGTATTTTATTAAGATACACTTTGATGCTACAATATTATTTTAGGGGATTTAATTAATTTCATAGTATAATTTGAATGTGGCTTTACTGGAAAAGATCCAGTTAAATGGATCTGAGATCTAACATATCTCATTTCTAAATTGGCAGAGATTCTGTCTTTGACTTAAATAGGAAGACAGTTTTGGCCTCAATAGCTAATAGTTACGACAATATGGAAAGAAAATCTTGAAAATATTAATGTGCAAAGAAACAAGAAAAACAGCACATATTGAGTAATTTAAAGAATGTTTTCAACAAAATGGAAGGGGTTTTTTTACATCACTGTATCAAAGGTGCCACAATATCCTTTTTTTTTTCAATTGAACTCTTAAAAAACTTCACCTTTTTGAAGCTGCACCTGAATAATTTTGATGAACTATGAAATATTTCTGTTGTCTTGATAGAAGTGTTTACCAACCTCATTAAAGTATTAAACTTATGAAAAATAGAGCAAGAGAACATTTTTTTTGTTTTTCTCTTAGTTAGCAAAAACATTAAATGAACATAAGAAGTGCCATCATCATAAAATGCTCTCAGAGAATTCTGCATTAATATTATTTTGATAAGGTTTCTGAATGACTGAAGCTGCAAGGTTTTTTACAGCTTCTGAAAACTCTTTATTGTTTCAGTGACTGAGCTCTGTGGAATCCCAAGTTAGAAATTCCTACAAGTGTTGTTAAAGCCATTCTCATCCATTGCAAGTAAGTGTCAGAAATATTTTTAGAGACCTGAAAATCTATTAAACTTCCAGCTGGAAATGTTTCTTAAGCTTCAAGTCAAACTCACAGCAACAATAAAATGGCAAATATGTTTATATTTGAGTAGCTGTAAAATGAGAGAACACTACTGGGAACTTGAAAGTAAAACTAGTTGAAGAATGCCACTGGTGACATGAACTTTATTTTAAGGAGGTGCTGGTGAAAATGCAGTAGTTGCAAAATATGGCATCAGCACCACAGAAGGTGTTCTGTCTTGTGAAGGTTGCCTGACATATTATTCTGGTAATATTCATATACATTCTCTTATAGATGATGACAAAACAAGTTAACCTGTAGCTCTGGGAAAGTGTTTGAGGAGTCTTACAAGTTGGCTTTGTGTTTATGAGGGTGTGAAGGCACTCCTCCATTTACCAAGGCCAGCTTTTTAACTTAAAGGTCCTGTGCTGTGGTTTCATCACAGTATCTCATGTTTTCTTTCAAAATGATCCTCTGTCCTGTGTGGCATTGCCTGAGGAACTCTATCAGTCTGAAACTTGTATGAATGATCTGTAAATGTTATCTAATAAAAAAATTGGACATGAGGGATTAAAAACAAAGAAAAAATATTAGGTTCAATGACATGGCAAAATCAAGTGGCAATACTCCCTGGAAGAAAGAAAGAAAGAAAGAAAGAAAAAAAAAGATACAGAGGGGAAAGGCAAGGCAAGGGTGAAAAATGTAGTAGAAATTATTTCATGAAGTAAAACAGTATTACCATACAGGGTTGTTATAAATCTAAAGCTCTGAAATCCATGAGGTAAACGTGACAGTCAATATATACATGTAGACATGTATATTTGCCCGTTTCAAATGCACTGTATTATTGGATTTAGATGGGTGTGAGAACAGCAATAAAAATAAGGACCTTAAGTATTTTTAGGCATTCAAATTTAAAAATAACTAAATAGAATATAAAGTAAAAAAAATTTATAAATTACACTTTTACTGAAAGTGTCATCAGGTTGAATAACAGCCAAAATCATATACAGTCAGCCCAATTTCTAATTTTGTTCATACAGACTATATAAAGAGTAAAGGTTAACCTGTGGACTGTAAACTATATTCTAATTATGAGTACATAAATCAATAAGCCCTCCAGGGTATAAATGATGGTAGATGAACACAGCAAATGACAAAGCAGGAACCAAGAGAAACATAATGATTAAAAGGCCTAACAGCATCTTAGAGTGAACAAAGGGAGCCAAAATATTTGCCTGATCAAGTTTATTTTGTTGGGCAAAGGAGAGGGTTTGAGTGTGCAAAAGTGTAAGCGGCTAAACAGTCTTAGAAACTACCAAACACATTTCTTTTCTACAACCTGAAGGTCTTGTAAATCACATTATGCACTACCTCTGTGATATATATCACCAGAATATATGGGAAGAGAAAAAAAAAAAAATCTGTCCTTGGGCTAGATAGCTTTGGCCCCTTATTTATCTCTAAATGAAACCAGCTTGTAATTGGTTCATGTAGAACTTTATCCACTGCAGAGGGGGGATCTGTATCTTTATACTAGCTCATGAAAGTAAATGCTAAAGATGGAAAATGGTTTAAGACTGAAATATGAAAGTATCTTTAAAATCACTCCCTTTTGTTCAGAAGACAGTACTGGAAACCACTTGCTGGTCTGAAGAACAGAAGAATATTGTAAAGGCCTCAGAATTTGCCAAGATTAGCATTTATGATGCTATTTACCCTTGGCTTGCTTTAGAGTAAGTTCATCACAAAACTGTACATTTATGTTCAGGTTAGATAAAAGTATCAAAAACACCATGGAATCATGGTAACATGGCAATTTCCTTCCTAATCAGATGATGTTTTTAATATATACCTTCTACAAGTACTAACTTGTAGGGAATACCTATCCTTGACACCATTTTATGGGGATTTTAAAAAGAATGGTTTAATTATACATTTTAACTCATTTTTTTGTCTTGAAGTACCCCTAAGTTTCACTTTGCAGTTTCCCTTTCCTTTCATTATTATTAATTTAACTGTTATGATAAGAGCTATTGTCAGTCAGGATAAGACACCTGTTGCTTCAGGGGTTTAAGTCACTAAGAGTAAAGCTTTGCATAGACTAGCTCCAAGAAATTGTACCAACATGTTTCTGCTCATCCACCATAACTCTCAGTAAAATGAAAATTTCAGCTGAAAAAGGTAGCCTCAGACTTATGGTTAGAAACTTTGCTGTTGCATTAAAGATTTGGGATCCATTAAGTAATGAATGAATTACACTCAGTAAGTAGAGAAGATTAATTAGTTACTGTTTGTAAATTGCTTTGCAGATAGTAAGTCTCATATAAGTGCTCTGTATTACCATTATTAATGGACTATTTTTATCTGTAGTGGATATCCTATTTCATCATTGTTCATATACATAAAGAAAAACCGTGATACTTTCCTTCAGACCAGCATACAGAACTTCAAAAGAAATTACTTTTAAGCCTGAATAGACTGATTAATGTTAATCAAGAATGAGGTGATATGTGACTGAAGAAAGGAAAGAATACATACAAAAATGTGTTTTAAGTATCCAAAGATATCAAAAGATAGATCTCAGGAGATCCTATTTTAACATGAAATATTCAGGTATGACTTGACAATTTAGAAAACAATCCAGCTGTAAGCTTTTGTCGTATCTTCTGTATCTCCTTAACTCTTCTAGAAATATACCCTTTACTGACTAATATTTTACAGGATATTATAATTGTGCCACTGCTTAAAAGATTTAAAGAATCTTACTTTGCAAAAAAAATAAAGGATTGACAATTATAACAAATCAATCAGAAATCTTAGTTTCCAGAAAAAATATCTTTTAAGTACGTCTACAATTTTCCATCTGCCATGAAGAATAGAATAGCGTGCCTTTTATTGAACTTAATTTCTAAAGATCTTGGGTCAGGTATTTGAATATGCAAGCTGGTATTTACAGAATAAAGTAACAAAAAGGCTATTCATAAACCTATGTCTAAGTATCCTTCCACCCTTAGGTTCATGTTCCTAATGTAACACTCTAGAATATTCCCACTCCAGTTAGATTACACAAATTCTTATATTCTCTGATAAGTAATTCCTTGAAAAATCCCAAAGTATAACTCCTGTGTCATGGAAAATGTTTAAAGAGTAGATTCTTGCCATTGTAGCAGCAAAACGTACCAAATGGATTTATTCATTTAAAAACAAACTAAAACACCATCTGTATCTAGAAATGAGTACAAAGGACATATAGCAATGCCGATAAATGTTTCTGTAGCTAACATATGGATATGGTCCACTGCACATTTGCTTTGCCTCTCTTGCCACCTTGATATGTGTATTATAATCTTAGGCTCTGCTCCATGATAATACAGCTGTTAAGTCTTTGAAATTAAAGCAGCTGGCCAACTAAGTACATAAACTGAAGATCTTACACATAATATTTAATTGATAAGACATGAATCTCCTTTTTAAGATATAATCATCATCATGGCTAGGCTTCGCGAACGAAGATTTGAGAAGGATTCTACCCACACTTACTACAAGCGTGTTGATGGCTAAGAAGGCCAATGCAAGGTAGACAAGTCCAGTTGCAAAAGGCACAGCAGAAAGTCTCCTCAGACGGTATTGGCAAGACTCGGTTCTTTCTTCATTGTCTTTTCTCCTCAGAAATGATTCTCTGTGTGGTCTCAAAAGAAGCAGCAGCATTATAGATGGTGTGTCTCCAGGCCTCCCGATTGGAGGCCAGAGTAGACCAATGATGGTGATCCATATGGCCAAGGCTGAGATGTTGTTTCAGGGAGTCCTTGTATCTCCTCTTCGGGGCTCCTCTCTTGCGGCAACCAGTGGCGAGTTCGCCACAGAGCACAATCTTGGGGAGGTGGTAGTCCTCCATCCTGGAGATGTGCCCTGCCCAACGCTTAAGATGTAATACACAAATTCTTTTCTCCTAGCTAGCAGAAAGAACACAAGAAGTTAATATAGATTCCTATCAGAGTTATCTCAGCATCATTTTGGGGTATTCATTATATAACTTTCAATCTCCTTGAAATTCAGATAGCTAGCAGAGCAGCCATAATACACTTAGCTAAATCCTAAGCATCTCTAATGAGGTCAATAGATTCTTGCCATTCTAGCCGTGAAATGTACCAAATGGATTTGTTCAGTCCATATGCAATTGTTTCTAACAACTAACTGAAGAGAGTATCCCATCCCTCAGACACACTGAAGTGTAGAACCATAACTTAGTGTCAAAGCTATATATTTGGACACTGTTTTCTCCTAATGATAGGTCAGGTTAAAACTAGACTGGATACGTATCATAGAACAGTGTATTTCATTCTTTAAATGATTTAAGACAGTCCAAACCCAAATGTATATTAAGTCTTTCACTTCAGTGATGCTTTATGTTAGGTGCTACAAAAGTGCTGTAACTTCATCTGTATAATCCAGCAATGCATTTAAGTCAGATTCTCCGTATTGGATTTTTTTCAGTTATACAACTGAGTGTTTGGAAGAATCCCAATTATCTGATGTTGAAAATATTAATGAGGTGCTAAACTGCTGTGGTGGCAAAATCTGCTCAAGCCTTTTACAATATTAGATACATATCATGATTCCTAATATTGTAGTGCCATGGGTAACTTTTACATATTCCCATTAAAAATGTAATTTGTGACATTTTTGCTCACTACTGTCAGGAATAATCCCTCATTGAACATATTTGAGATTATTCTTCGCGATTCCTTTGAGATCTTGACAATTTAGCACACATGTAAATGTGCATCATATGCTAATATGCATTTTAAGGAAGTTGTTTCAGGTTATTTCCAGTAGAAATAAATGCAAAGTTAAACAATCACATTACTGTTAGAAAGTCTTTCTGGATGAAATTTCTGACATGAGTAAAATTCATTAATAGAAAAGCACTGACTTTCTATTAACTTTCTGATATATAGCTAAGCAACTTCCTGAATTTTCCCACTTCCACAAATAAACACACAAAAAAGGTCTGATCTCCTAAAAATGTAAAATATAGGTAAAGCAAATGGTGAGAAAGGAAGAAGAAAGAACTTTTCTGTGGCAAGAAAGAAAGAAGACATGGATGTGAAGACATGGATGAACAGAAGATAAAAGCCTACTTTAAGAGAATCTTTAGGAACAGTCTCTCAATTTCACCTTTCATATTAGTAATTTAACCCTTAATTTTGCTTGTCACTTTGTGAATGGGATCAAGGGAAATATATTGTCATTTTACTTTGTTAATGAGTTATTTTGGGGAGGGGGAGGAAAAGGTACTTTAAATGGTGTGAAAGGCTATACTTAGAGCTAATCAATGAGGAAAGATGGCTATAATGTCTCGAAGAGTGCAGCATTACAAAATATAATGTTCTTAGCTCTTTATTTCTGAACCTAGTGCAGGAATTTCTAGCTGTGCAAAGATTGTCTATCAGAATGTTAGTATAGTATATTTTGTTTTAAATAACAAGGAAAAAACAGATAATGTTTGCAAGGATCAAGGCAAAGATTGTGACCGTAGGTGGTTTGTAATGACAATGCTACAGAAGGGTTTTGAAAAAAATAAATGAAAGCAAAACTCTCTGAGATTATAGTATTACTCTTCCAGTGAATCAGTAATGGTTTTAGATCAGGGGTAGATAAATAGGTATATAGTTTAACTGTGTTTCTTATGTTTATCTACACTTGCAGATTACCTATACAGAGAAGAAGTCTTGACATAAAACAGATGTAAGATGTGAAGTCTTGAAGAATTCAAAAGAGAAATTAAATAGCAAAATTACAGCTTCAGTTTCCTTGAATAATGGCACGGAGAGTGATGGGGAAATTCATGTGACACAGAGGAGGACAAAATTAGACCTGTTTTCTTGGATTTTTTGAAAACAAAATTATTTTTTGAGGACTCATGTTACACTACAGTTTGGCCTCAGTTTCAAGTAGTCACAGTTAACAAGTTGCAGTTATTATTCATCCATTCATTGCAAATATCTTTTAATCATCCAGCTGGACCTTGTACAATTCTTAATATATATTTGCCCAGAAGAAAGGTAAATGTGCTTGTTAAAAGTTAGATAATGGCTAAAGTCAAGAAACTAAGGTAAATCCTCCAAAGACCAAAGGCTCTGCTTTCCAGGACACATCTTAAGAAGATTTTGTCTGCTGTATCCAGAAAGCTAAAAACTTGTGGTAACACAGACATCAACGATTTGTTGGAAGCATGGCACTATCTAGCAACAGAAATTCTAAATAAGACATATGTACCAGGAGCTAGAGGAAATATTCTGTGGAAAACAGCTTACGACAAGTATATAAACTTCTAATCACCTTGCTCTACGGAAACACTTGGAACTACATTTCCCAGAATAAAAATTATTTTCCATGAATTGTGGAAACAACAGAACCTTTATGCCATTATATAATTTCTAATGCTGTGGTCATGGTACCAAATTAAGTTGTTGTTAAGTGTGTTTCCTGAGGAAAAAAAAAAAACATATTTTAGTGGCAGATTGCTGGAAAATTTATGTTCATTCACATTTGTATTCAATAAATTAATATATAATGAAGAGATAAATTTAAGTTAACAGGTTTTTCACCTTCACCATCTTCTTCCTGATGAGAATGATTTGGAAAGGGTTAAAGGCTTGTTTTTTAAAGAAAATCTTTACTGTGAGTGGGGTGAGACACTGGAATAGGGTGCCCAGAGAGGTGGTAGCTGTGTTGATGTGTATCAGAGCACAACCCTGCAAGAGTTCAAGGCAGGCTGGATGTGGCCTTGAAAAGTCTTATCTAGTGGGTGGCATGCCTGCCCATGGCAGGGCAGGTGGGGATTGGAACTAAATGATCTCTAAGGTCCCTTCCAAACCAAACTATTCTATGATTCTATGATCAAAGAACTTCTTGCAGTTCATACAGGTGTGTATTAGAATAGGATGCAGACATTAGTCAAGTCTGGACTATCACACAGATCGATAGACTGCCGTATACAATTCAGGCATTCCATTCCATATTAGAATGCTTGATAAAGTGCTTCTGTGCCATATTAACTACTTTGTAGACCAAGGTTACTTGGGCCTTTTGATGAAATGAGCCACATGCAGAGATGTATTGGTAGGCATTTATTATCTCTTAGTCCACCACTTCTTCAGTCCTTGGTTAAGCTTAATGCATGACATAAATATTTGCATTTTCATTAATAATTCCTAAATAATAACTTAATTTTAATTTTTCCCTCTGTCTACAACTTTTTCTCAGCAGTGATGTTATCTTATTTTTGTGGTGTGAAAATATTTGCTAAATGGAGTTCTCAAACAAAACGCTAACTAGTGGTTTTATATACATAATATTTAAGTCAGGAAATGGGACATATTAACCACAAGAAGTTTCCTTCCTCTTGGCAAGTATTTGTGAACGTCTACCATATTTCAGACATAGAACTCTCAACAAAATAAAATAATCTGGTTAATTTTTCAATTATATTATAAATATTTCAAAGAAGAAATGTAAGAAGGAGATGAGAGATTGTTTGTTAGCCAATCAGTTTAACAAAGTGAGTCTCCTGTTTGGATATCTTCCAAATATCAGTCAAGACACAGAAAAAAAGAAATACTTTTAGGCTTGGAAGCCGAGTCATGTCCTTTACATGGACTGAAGAACACAATCTTTTTTCACACCATTTTAAAGTATGATTTTAGACATTTCAATATAGGACATCAACTCATATTACTGTAATCTTGCTAACACAGAGAACATTGAAAAGGAACCTTATTTAAACTGATGGTTCATTACTTACTTTCACAAAGGTGCTGTGAGAACACAGCATATCAAATTAAAACACATACACAATGCAGACTTCTGAAAAGTTCCTGAAATGATCTTGAGAAAGAAGAATATAGTCCATCTACAGCTAACTGTTGAGTGTAAATATAGTATCAGTGACATGCAAAAAGCTAAAGAAAAATACACTGAGGACTGTTTATTAGATTATAGCAAAAGGTATGTGTGGGAAGGAAGGCTTTTCTCAGTGGAATATGAAAGGAATTTCCCAATTACATGGGGGTACATACAAACCTGTGTACTCATTATAATATTTCCCACTCTGTGCTACCTTGAAAGACTTGTGTACCAGACAGTGCACCCCAAGCATGTACATAAAACAGTATTACCCCGTGCTCTCCACCTTTATGCTGCACACTCTTTTCTTCACACACTGTTGCCATAAAGAGCGTACTCCCACACTCATCATCTTCATCTTAACAGTAGTATATCGCAGTCACATAATCTGAATTTTAAACATATACCTTTTATTAGCTGCAGACCAAATTAGTATTTCCTTACAAAAATATAATAATAGTTACAAATTATTCTTGAAGGTGGAAACCAGATCTGTCATTGTGTTTGCTGAGTCTGAGTCCGAGACAATCCACTGGACTAAGCCAATGTAGAGAACAGGAATAGAGGGATACCGAATTCCTGTCTCTACTAAAATTCTGTTTGAAATTGTTAAGATCCGATTAATGAGAGATGCCTCTGCCCAAATTAAGTGCAAAGGAGACCACATGCTGAAGCCAATAATACAGATTTTATTTAACAATTACAGTGAGATAGAAATAAATAGAACAGAGAGGAGAGAGAGATCAAGCAGAAGATAGTCATCACCTGTGGATCCAGTGGTGTCCCATTGTTCATTCTTCACCCTGGGCTTCTTGCTGGTGGGAGTCCCGAGTTGTTCTTCAGTGGGGTACCACCTTTATAGAGGCCAAATTGTGGGTATCCATGGAGGTGAATTCCCGTAACTTGGTGTGATCTTTGTTTGACCAGTAATATGTGTATGAACAGTTGCTTCCTTTCACACAGTTTGCCAAAGAGGGAAGCTTTTTCTGAATGCATTAACCAGGATATGATAACCAGATCTCACCTCTGCCACAACCGGAATTAACAACTTTCTGTCTCAAATTCCTCCCTTCTGAGCATATCTCCAGTTCCTGCTTAACTTATGAAAAGTTCCTTCTGTGGCTTTGACAGTGTTTGAGACAGGCAACTCTGCTCTTTAAGTCCCTAGAGAAATGACCAGATTCTTGCAAGAGCAGCTCCAGAACATAATGAGGTACAACTCTAGGGAGTTTGGACAACTCCAAAGAAAGGATGAAATTTTTGTCCTAAATGCATGATTTTTTGTCATGGTTTTGATCATGGATACCTGAATTTTGCATGTGTGCAATTGCTTACTATTATTTTATTTCTAGCTGATTCAAGCATATATGTAGAACTGAAAATTGTACAGAATATAACTTAAAAAGGAACACTTTCTGACCACGAGATCAGAAATAATTTGTTCTCCTTGTCTTCTATACATTCTTGTGTTAAGACCCTCAAAACATGGTGTGGTTCTGGAAACCTGGATTGTTTTCTGAACATAGGATTTTTCAACAGGGGAAATGACTTTCTTGAATTCAGATGCAAATTATATTCTTGTGCATCTGCCCAGAACTTTCTGGAACCAGAATGCTGGATGTAAGGAGTTACAAAATCCCACCTAGTGTGAGTACTGTCTTCCTGATTGGCATGGAGTTTATAGAGCCTTCCCACACATATAAAGAAAACTGGAAAGATAACATGTAAGAAAGGCACATGATACATATAAATGTGCATCTCCAACTCCCCTCTGAGCTTGGTAAAATAAAGAAGGTAATGATGGGAAGAGTCTTATAGATGATTCATCTTGAAAATAAGGGTGAGTGCTTAGGAGCTTAATAGCTGTGGATTTTCTTATGCATCAGGGCATAAAGAGCCCAAATCAATTGTTCAAAAATAGGTAGCTACTGCTAATTAATATGACTGAAGACTTCTGAGTTAATTCCATTTAGCTGTCAGATAGGACACAGGATTGAACTACTCTACAGAACATGGTGGGGGTACTGGATGGAGACCTTAACTGGCAATATAGCTGACACCTGAGCTTATATATCTCTATGTGAGCCAGATGCTAAAAGTTTAGTTAGAAACAAATGAAGACCTTAGAAAGTCAGACAATGGAGCCTAGAAAACATTTTAGTTGACCGGCTTCCAGTGTTCACCTGAGGGGAAACTTTTTAGGCTCCATTTACTATATTGACTGTATCTTGACTGCATAGGAAGCTTAGACATACAGCTGACATCTAGATATTGACGTATATTTAGATGTCTTAATCTGAAGATGTACAGGTAAATGTGGAATTTAAAGGAGGAAGAGAAAGGAACTCCTGAGGAGAGAAGTGACATCCACAAGGTTTCAAAGAAAATTAGAGGTAGTAAAAGAGCTCTATTCTATGACTGTTCAGGGAAGGAACTAATTTATATATTTTATAAAAATGTGCTGTACATATTATGCAAGCTATCAAAAGTATAAAAAAGGTAAACATGGCATATTGATACACAGTGCTTTAACAGAATACTTCAAATCGATCAGCTTACTAAAGATCAGAAATTAGAAAAATAAACAGCATGTAATTATGTCAGATACTGGAGTAAGCTAAATTCTATTATGGATAAATTAAATAGTATAGACTGAAGTATGTATGAAGACAAGTGAAAAGAAAGAAACATGAATAAGAATGAATAAGTGAAGAAAGTCTTAAGAAAAAAATAAGGAAAGAAAAAAAAAAGTGTTTTAAAGCCTTGAAGTACCTTACACGGTAATACAAGCAGACATTATTTTCTGGTAGCATTACACTGTACCAAGCAAAATTCAACCCAACAACTTGACCAAAAATGAAATAAATATATATTAAATAAAATGTGATGTAGTTTATTGGAAAAAGATTCTGCATTACTTAGGAAACTGGTAAAAATAAGTATCTGAAAATGTTAAAGATCGGTAACTGAGTATTTCTGAACAGATTAGAGGAAATAGGCTAAGAATGAGCCAGTTTGGCAGGATAGAGAACACTAACAAATAACAAATTTAGTATAAAAATATTATTAGAAAAAGGGAATTTATTTGAATTGTGCAATACAAAACCACGCAAAGTTTGCACACTTGTGTGATGTATGAACATTTCTTATTTGTGGGCAGTTTGGGCTTGCAGTCAAGTCAATGGGAGTCAACATAATACCCAGCTTGTAGAATTGGACAGATGGTGTATATTGTGTGCAGTTCATATTTTATTTAATTCTCTGGCAAAGGGAAAGAATTACAGGTCAATATTTGTCAGAAAGTGCTGCAGCTAATGAGAAAGTAAAGGAGAATAATGTGTATGAGCTTTTTACTTTCTTTTTACTTAGAAAGTTAGTGACTCTGTTAATTAAACAAATGCAATATATCTAAATGAGAGGTTTTCAGACAACGCAGTGACTTAACACATGTATTTCTATCATGTTTATAAATTTCAGTGGTGAATTTAGCGCAGAAAACTTTTTAGCTCTTAGTAAAAATACTGAAGATACTGCCACTTTATTAGGCTGTACTTATCTTAAAAACAGCAAAGGCAAGCCGTAGCACAGGTCCTTGGGTGTCTTCTTACCCTTGAAAATGAGAGTGGCAGACTATCATGGAGAAGCCACAGGTTATCATTCTGTCACAGAGAAGCCATAAGTTATCATTCTGCGAATCAGCCTTGGACTCTGGTTTCTGTCCGTCTTTGATTTCAAGCTATGCCATTGCTTAAGTGTTGCTAGTTTTTCAGTATGGCTGTTCACAAACATAGAAATATTTTATCTTCTGCTCCTGACGGTAAAAGAAATGTTTGAAATGAAAATTAAAATAAGCATGTTTTCCTTATATTTGACTTCTATTTCAACAAAAGTTTGCAAAAACACACGTAATAGTCAATTTACTTCAGTGAGGTACCTAACTGCTATCAAAATTTTGGGTGCCTAGGAAGCAGTCCCATTACACTAAACACCTAAAAGTTACTCGTGGTCATAGGAGGGAAACAAATTTTAAAAAAAAAGTCAAGAAAGGAAGAATATTTCCAAAACACATTGATGTTGAAAATAATTCTAATATTTCAAGTTAACATGTTGCTATGAAATATTTTGGTAAGCTCAGGAGTATCATATGAAATTATAACAAAACAAAATAAAAATTTTGAGTCTTCAACACCTATTTTTCACTATCATTTTTTTTACATTTCCTTTATTTTCTTCCTCATTTCCTCTCTATGTAAACCCAGGAATTATATATAAGACACCTAGTAGAAAAAGAAAAATATCACCTTCACACATAATCTCTCCGCATGAATTAAATTCCATTTCCACAAGAAAGAGTTACACAATTATTAAAGAATTAAAATTCTGTAGAATATACTGAAGAATTAATTGTTTAGCCTGGTCACTCTTTGAAAACTTATAGATTGATTCAGAGCTGTACATTATGTTATGGAGGAAAATCTCTCTCACAACATATCTTTCCACTATTTCAACCTCAGTCTTGTGTCAATTGATTAATCAGTAATAACTGATGATAATCAGGATTTAAGTAAATACATTGTTGCTTCTATTCAATGTCAGCTTTGATCACATCAGATTTCCTTGTCCTGTGTCCTGTGTCCCATTACTGAATCAGCCAGCATATATTTCTAAATGTTTGATCTCAGATAGCTATATTTTGGTCTGATATGTAGGGATGTTAAACCAATGATTATTACCTTTTCAGTTTCTATGACAAATCAATATGTTTGCTCCTTCCTGCCTGCCTTCGTGCCTTCCTTCTTTCCCCCCTCTTCCAGAAAAGCCCTTAATGTTGTGGCTGAAGAATCGTACTTCCAAGTTTAGTGCTCCTACTGAGACTCTCCAAACCATGCTGCCTGCCTGCTCATTCCCCCTCCCGCTCTCCCTCCTCTGTGGCAGGATGGAGAAGAGAGTTGGAGGCACAAAAGGCAAAGATTACAGGCAGAAGCAGCAATGAGATAAGAAAAAGAACAAGTGACAGCAACAACATTAATAACAAAAGTATACAAGAGAGAGGCCAGCGATTCACATGCAAAATGATCAGAACTGGTGTTACCTGACCACTTCCTTCTGACACACTTACTCAACCAGAGAAGACCACTCTGCCCTGGAAGAGACTCCTTCTCCTTGGAAGAGACTCCCTTCCCCACCCCCAGCATATGACATGAAGTAGTATAGAATAACCTCTGGGTCCTAGCCATGTCTTCTCCTGGCTACTGCAGGAACCAGGGCAGTTAATGTATGTGTACATTGCTGATCCCTAAACTAGAATGTACATGGCTTTTCCTTTCAGGGTGGAGAGATCCTACCAAAATGTTGTATAAGAAAAAGTTTTGATTTCTTTTTTGGTTTTATTAAGGCTTTTAATAATGGTAGAATTCAGCTTTCCTGAATGTACAAGTAGCCTTTAAGGTCAAAATTAATAGCTAAATACAGGATTCCCTACCTTGTAGGCTTTTTTTCTTCATGAGTCTATAAAGCTTTTAGGTAATCAAGAGGATCTGGGTCTTCTGTTAAAGTCAATGGAAATCTATCAGTGTGGTCAACATGACATGGATTTGTTGATCATATACAGCTGTTTAGTGCCTTTTGAGATAGCCTGGGACATTCTAGACTTCAACTACCTTTTCAGATGGACAAAGATATCCCAAAGGTACTGAATCATATCTGCCAGACTAGGGTATATGTCTGATATACCACAGAGTATCTTAAACATAATTAAAAGTTGATAGCAGACAAGATTCTGACTCTCAGAATATATTGAAAGTAATTTCTGAACACAAAGAAGGTAAAGTGCAACTCCTATAACTGTTCACACACAGTTCTAGAAAGAAAAGTCCACTTTCTGAGAAAGTCATATCCATTCCAGAATGAGCAAACACTCCTGTATTGCTGTTTCATTGTATTGAAGATGGTGGGTGTTGCTCAGGCTGCTGACTAGAAAATCCCAACCATAATGAAGTGGGTCATGTGCTTTTAAAACTACTGTTCCTTGTGCCTCTCAAACTTTCCCTTAAAAAAAACTTAATCAATCTTAAAAATGCAAATGTGATTTTCCTTCCTTTTCGGTCCTTTTTACAAATCAAAACAGTACCTGCTGATTTATATACAGCAGTTTCTTAGCGGAAAGAGAACAAGACAAACAATTGAAACTAAAAGGCGGCTACTGTAGTCTGGCTATGTTTCTCGCCTATGATTTTGTCCCTAATGTTGAGTTCCAAAATTCCACAAGAGACTGTTGATGACAGAGTATTTCCAAAAGATGTAAAAATTATTAAGCAAGCCTGGATGTCTGGTGACAAAATTACTGTTGCAAAACACTGTCTTGGAAATGCAGCAATTCTGAAAAAGGTAAAAAAAAGAAGTCATCTTTGGTCATGCCAGCTAGAAACAGAGCAAGTGAGTGGGTTTAGTCTCTGGCCATTTTTAATAGTCTGTTTTTAAAGCCATGAAAGTATGTATGCAGTTACATAACCTTGGTAAAATTTTAATGCACACATTTTGTCTCAGCTTCTCTTCCTTTAACAAAAACAAAATGAGATTATATAAAATAAAGAAAAGAAAAGAAAAAAGGTGGCCCCCAAAATAAATGAAACTCAATTTCACGGCACATTATCTCTCTCAATTCTTTCCTCTCAGCTTTCATTTTCATTAAAATCACAGACAACCATAAATTAATAATTACTTCAGGTTGACTAAATGCAGGCCACACTATTTAGCTCTCGTTTTCCTACAGTGGCCCTTCTTGTTCATGCTGGAAAAATGTTAATTTAGATAATGTGGCTTGCCCCTTGTCATATAATTCTGTTTTGCAGTTTCACTGATCTATAATGGTCTGTTCTTATTAGGTAGTATTAACTTTATCTTTTGTTCAATCAAGCTTCACAGTTTCCTCCGACAAGATAACTATTGTGAAATATCAGATGAAATGTTCTGTTATCCTTATTTCTGTTATATTTTGATTCATCTCTATGTTGTAACAGTGTTCAGAAACATTTGCAATTTCTTCCAGTAATAAATTTATTGTCCATTAGCCCAAGCCATATGTGAGACTTTTTTTGGCAGGAGTAACTCTCTCTCTCTCTTTCTCTCTCTCTCTCTCTCTCTCTATAGATATATATTCATATAACTCAACCTTGCTACTTTACAGTTTATGCACATTTCAAATTAGTAATTTTATTGACCTACTTTTCAATTAAGAATGGGTGAATAGGTCCAAATAAAATAAAGTCCAAACTTTCATCCAGAGCCTGAACACAATTGGTTTCTGAGATTTGAAACAATTTAGTGAAGTTCAGTTATCTATTATATTTTTGGCAGACAATTCTGGTAATGAATGAAGGAAACTGAGACATACAACCGCATTTATTTCTGACTGGCCATTGACTTGTTGCTACTCTCATTTTGAGGAAACCATTTACCTTCTTTATGCCTCAGTTTCACAGAATCCCAGAATCCCAGAACATGATGAGTTGGAAGGGACCCATAAGGACCATCAAGTCCAGCTCTCAACCCTACACAGGAACATCCCCAAGAGTCACACCATGTGCCTGAGAGTATCATCCAAATGCTCCTTGAACTCTGTCAGGCTTGGTGCTGTGACCACTGCCCTGGGGAGCCTGTTCCAGCCCCCAACCACCCTCTGGGTGAAGAACTTTTTTCTAACATCCAACCTAAACCTCCCCTGACACAAATTCAGGCCATTCTCTCAGGTCCTGTCACTGGTCACCACAGAGTGAGAATGAGAGATCAGTGCCTGCCCTATCTATTCTCCTCATGAAGAAGTTGTAGGCTCCAATGACATCTCCCTTCAGTCTCCTCTAGGCTGAACAGACCAAGTGACCTCAGCCACTTCTCATATGGCTTCCCCTCAAGACCCTTCACCATCTTCATTGTCTTCCTTTGGATACTCTCTAATACCTTAATATCTTTCTTATATTGTGGTGCCCAAAGCTGCACACAATCTTCAAGGTGAGGCCACCCCAGTGCAGAGCAGAGCAGGACAATCCTCTCCCTCAGCTGGCTGGTGATGCTTTGCCTGATGCCCCCCAGGACACAGCTGGCCCTGCTGGCTGCCAGGAGACATTCACTTGAACTTAGAATAATATCTAGACGTCTTCAAGGGAAAACAATGGATATGGCCTCCTCTAAAACTCCTTGTTTCAATACACAAATATTTAAAAAAAAAATTCACACACAAGAAAATTAAACTTTTAAATTCCACTGACAATATAGCATAACCTACATTTTTTATTCTTGAATAGGTGTTTCTTGTAAAGGTGATATTTCTTTCATGCAATAATCTGTGTGAAGTAATTAAATGAGTATCAGTCATGTTCCCATATGTGTGAGGAATTCCTAGATGTGTAGATACTTTTTGCACCTACACCTATCAATACTAAGTAAATCACTGCAGTAATTATACCTGCAAATATGAGTAGGCAAATACAACATAATTTCTTATGGATTATGGGCCCTACTTTTAGTGAATGGTCATAGAATGTAATATAATCAGTAAAATTTATTTCAAGTATGTTCTTATTTATGTTCACTCAAACAAATCTTCTTAAAACAAGACATGGGAAATTATCTAACACAACATTAAACACCATTGGTAAGCATTTGAAAATGATATGTAGCTTTTTCTAAGGTGTCAGAGTTCTAATTCCTATGTCATATGTTCTATAATAAGATATACGTCCTCACAGTTTGAAATGAATGAATTTTTCCAAGTGAATGGCATATTTTCTTTCACCCTTGAAAATTGCTTATATAAACATTCTGGTAACAGGCTATTGACATATGGCCTAATATAACTTCTTGGCTTTTTTTTTTTTTTTTTTTTCCAGTTTGCTTTTAGGAAAATAACCTAAAGTCATTAGTGGAAGTTTGAAGATGAAGAGGAAGAAGAAGAATTGGCCCACAGAATTATTTCTGTTACATATAATTTTTTTTGTATCTGTCTGAACACTGCTAATATATCTGAATCTGTGGTGATCTGCAGTAGATTATCATCCTATTTAAGACAATATTTAAAAGCTTAAAATAGATTCGGTATGGCCAATTACCTAATATACGAACTCTTCTTTCCTAAACTAACAAATATTTATCAGTTACCACAACAGTATATCTAAATGGACCAAAGCATCTTCTATTATCCAAGCAATGTAGCTCAACAGTGATATGCCTATCTCATAGACCTAATTTTTGGCAATCTCTAGGGGTGCACTCTGAAGAGAAGAGTTTACAGAGTAATACCTGAGAAAATAAGATCTGTTAATGTCTGTTGAATTAGTAATCATAGTATGGGTGTCATTAGTGAGTCAGTTCACCTCTGAAGTCCTTCATAGTTATGTCTTCCTTGAAACAGAAAGACAAACAGACTTGCCCAATGACAAGTGGATCCCCTTTCTGCAGGCTACAATACACCATATCAACACCTAAAATAGGTTTATTCTTTGGAAAATATAGGTGTCTAGAGCATAAATGTCTTTATTTCAACTTGTCATTTAGATTTCCCATGTAGTCAGTAGAGAGGAATAAGCACCTTATCATTCATCTGATCCTAACGCAGCCATTAAATATAGGTCAGAGGAACTGTACTTTAAGTAGTGCATGTTCCTGAACACTGCCTCTTAGCAAAATTAGACAAGTAGCTCATGTCTACATCACAGACAGCTGAAGTTGGGTGAACATGTCCCTAAACTCTTTGCTCTACTTACCCTCAAGTCACAGTGATTACTGGATGCTAATGTAAATGTCTTAATGCATTTTGCTGATATCAATAAGAATTTCCTTAGGAGAGGGAAAGGTAGACACGTAGAGTATTTAAAAGGCCTCTTGTCCATGGAGTATAAAAAACCATGATAATCAGTATTTCTTGAAAAATTTTCTTTTGAATAATGAAGGAAGAGCAGCAAAAGTTGCCTGAGTGATATCACATAGTAATTTTAGGCTAGAAAAGACAAAATAAATTGTCACAGAATTAAAGTTTTCTAAAATACTTGCAGGGAAATGATTTTAATTAACATTTCTTTAAATAAAAATCAGGATAAGATTTTCCTCTCTAATAATAATTCTTTTGTTCAGCCATAATTCAAACATTGCAGCACTGTATTAATGCAAGACAATTTGAAAAATGGAACTGACTAGTTTCCATTTGACTGAAATGAGAACAAGATCTAGCCTTAGGCAATAGGAGCATAACTAGCCAAAAACAAATGCCATTTTTAAATTTCATGAAGTGATTATTTGCTGTTAAAAAGTCAGTATTTCCCAACACATATAAGACAGTAATAGAATCTGAGCTCTCAAATGACCTTATGCTTACAAAGGAAATAGCTGTAATATATCAGCCATTCCTGTGATCGCTGGAAATAAGGCTCTATCAGATCTTGTTTGAATTAAAATAGTATAAATTAGTATAGCACTACTTCAAATTGGAGTGGTACCATAAACTTCAACAAGCCTGTACTGATTCAACTCAACAGATACATGATTTACTAATTGTACAGTGATGGATCTGACTCATCAGATTTTCAGTTTGACTGATGTGTCTCTTTATAAGTATTTCTTTCCACATCACTCTAGTGTAATAGACCCATATATGAGAAATGGAAGGGAAGGGAAGGGAAGGGAAGGGAAGGGAAGGGAA
>VXAY01003992.1:904019-958785 GCA_013399855.1 Oxyruncus cristatus
TTTTTTTTTTTTTTTGGTTTTGTTTATTTGTCTGGTTTGGTTTGGTTTGGTTTGGGGTTTCTTTGTTTTGATTTTTTTTTGTAAGTTTAAATCAATCCATATGATCTCACTTTATTGTTGTGGGTTTTGGTTTGATTGGTTTCTGGTTTCTTCTTTTTTTTTTTTTTTTAATCCAAAAGAATGGAAACCTCTGGGAAAAGGATGGGTAGAAATTTCAGTTTAGAGGAGTTATTTTCACATGCTGGCAGATGTATCATCCTATAATTTAAACCCTACTTACTGTGCATTAGAAATAAAGATCTAAAATATTTACTAAACCAGTTAGGGCAGTGAGATAATGGAGGGGGTATAGTAGCACTCAATTAAATAAACTGCAGTAGCATCTGCTATAGACCCTGAAGGCTTGATGAAAGCAAGTATGAAAAATTCCTGGACCAACTATCATAGAGCTTGAAATCTCAAAGCGCTGTACTCATGGGAAACTTTTGCTATGCAGCCATCTGGTGGGTGACAAGTACAGCCAACCATGAATCACCAAAGACATTCCTGAGTTAGGTTTGTAGAGGACAGTGTCATATTCAGGCAGAAGGGTTATCTAGAAATCAGAACCTTTGTCATTAAGGAAGTGTTGATAGAAAAGAGTATGAAAATAGTATTTGTTCAGAGTCTTGAGTGTAAAGTAAGCGGACAATTAAGTGATTTGTAAAAAATCCAGTAGTATGAGCGGAGAACAATGGAGAATTAAGAACAGTGGAGAGCTAAGGAATGGTCAAAATCCTTGGCCTACTGAAATCCATTTGAATTTTGCTGATAATTTGAGTAAGAACAGGTTTTTATTTATACTGAGATAATGGCAATGAGAAGTAGCTGAATATGTCTGTAGAGGAGAAACTGACATATAAAGTGTGCTAAGATTAAATTACAAGGAAGTATTATTCTAATAACAAGGGAAAATGAAAGAAACTATAAAAGACCAGAGTAGCTTTACAATAAAATTCTTAAAGGTTAAAAGGATCCAGACAGCAATAAATGTAATAAAAAAAAATCACTGTAACATTTTTTGCAACTCTCTACAATCTCTATGACTTAGAGACCCCCCCGAGAGCTTTCTTTTGTCTGATTTTGCTATGTTTATTCCTTATGTGAAAAGACATAAATAAAAAAACAGGGAATAAAATATACAAGCATTTTCTGATTGCAGAATTTTCAGATAAATTAGGCCTTACTAATAATTTTTTAATAAACAGGAGTTTATTCCAAAAGTGTAATAGTATTCCTTATTTCACAGCTGTAGAACATAAAGCTCAGGGACTGAAGTGAATTTCCTGAAAGTCCTGGCGCTTCTGCCATTTTAAATGTTCTCAAAGCATGTATTTGCAATAGACTGTGTGTGTACTTCACCTGAGGCACCCCAGTCAGCCTTATGTGATAGACAAACGACTAGGTCACATTTCTCATATAGGAAAGTTCTGCATATGTCCATGTCTGCTCAAGCATTTGTAGGATTTTCAAGTCATGAAAGAGGTCACATGCTGAGTTTAAATTGATATCCAAACTTTTATTCATGCTTTATGTACCTCAGCTTTTTATAGAAATATAGCCCTAGGGGCTCACAACAATTTCTTGTTTGACATACCAGTGCACTAGATGGCTTAAAACCTATTCTCTTTCACTTTTTAAAAACTATTTTCCTCTCAGAAATGTCTAATAAGTTCTTGTCATTATTTGCATGTAGACTATTTCATAGCACCAGTACTATGGAGAGAAGTCAGTATGAGGTGCAAATATGGATGCAGAGCAATGTGACTCCTATTGAAGTAAAGACTAGTAATTCCAAAGTATTCCACATCCAAAATCCATAATTTGTTGACTGTGATGAGGTTTTCTTTAAGCAATTATCTCATATAGAGGGTCTTTGAAAACCTCATTGTTTATCTCCTTCTCTAATATGTCGTTGACCTACTGGACAGTTAGTCTCAAACATGATGAGAAAACGTTTTTTGATCTTCTAAAATATTTTTTCTAAAAACATTTTTCTTTCTGTTGCCTAATTCAGGGAATACTTCTACAAAAGATTTCTACTCAGTTGAATAATTTCATTTTCTTGGGATTATCCACATGAATAATGTTCCCTCTCTGTGAAGGTACTTAATCTCCTTATATACTATATAATTTATGTTTCAGATTTAATATCCCAAGCTCACCCAATTTCTTCATGAAGGTAAACCCCAATAATCCCAGATACTGTATTTTTTAATTGAGTAGAGGACACTTAAAATAGAACTTCTAATTTAGATTTAATAACTCTATAAAAGATAAATCTAGTTGCCATGTAATAAACAGTAATTAATTAGTTAATACCAATTAAATACTAAAAATATTAATTTACGTTTAACATCTAACTACTGTAATTTGCTATAGCTATCTTATTAAATGCTAATTAAATTCCTAAACATTCTTACAAGTTTAATGCATTAATAATAGGAACGTAAGTACACATTTACTGTATCTGCAGTTCTCAGTTCATTACATGGCAACTAGATTTATCTCCTTTACACTAATTAAATATACTAAGCAAACCTCAGTAACTTTTCTTAACACATACCATAACTGTTTTATTAATTTCAAATTAAATGCCCATTTAAGATTTCTAATCTACAGCTGCCCTAAACAGTTTCCTGCTAACAAAGTAAAGGTTACACCGATGTTATAACTAAACCATGACATTTCTAGATGTTGGTTATGAGAGTTACATGAGAAGCAAGTCTTTCTTTTTGGCTTTGTTTTAGTTCAAGCACAATGACTGTTTGTTAATTCTCTTTTTTCCTTCTCTGCCATGTCTTGTCTTTTCTTTCTCACTCTTCCCTGTGTCAACATAATCTCATTTCCTCCCTGTAATCACAGTTTCTCTTCAGTTTTTCTACCTGTTGTTGCTGATAGTCCACCTCTGTTACTGTTTCAGTAGTCTTGAAATAAAAGGAAAATGCTTTCCACATTCATGGCTATCAGTGTGTTATTTAAAATATCCCTGATACTTACAAAATTATATTAATCTTCAGCAAAACCACTCAAGGCCACTGAAGGTTTAAGCAAAAGACCATATAAGCCTCTGTAAGCAAAGAAATTCTGGTCAGAATGCCAGCCTGACTGCTATGAATATTTCAGAGTAACATCCATAATATGAATTCTTTTGGAAACAGAGGGACACACTATAGTCACATGTATCAAATGATTTAGAGTCATGGCTCTTTTCACATATGATGGAGGCTGTCATAAAGACAGGAGGCTGCTGTGCAGCAAGAAAAGCACATTAGCTATTAACCTTCCCCCAGCCGATCAACTTTGTTTTGCAATCTTTCCTCAGAACCATTAGAATACCCTGAAGAAATAACTTTCCAATTAAAAAGGATCTCAGAGAACAAAGCCATTTTATCTCTGACTCCTGGTGTTCTTTATTCCAATAATTTAAATTGGAATTGATTTTTCAATTTAGCCGTTGACTTGCTATGGACACACAGCTGAAAAGGCCGAATGGAATTGCATGGCTGAAATATTTGTCTTTGTGATACACTCCTCATAAATTCACAGGAGCCTGCTTTTTTTTTTTTTTTTTTTTTTTTTAATGCTTTTTTTTTCTGCTTCTACTGCTTTAGACAACAGCTTTTTAGCTCAGCATGAGCAAACTGAGAAAACAAGTCCAGTATGACCCCGAGGGCCTCATACTCAGTTCTTCATAGATCCATTTAATTGTTACATCCCTGAGAAAAATGAATAGATCTAGTGTAGTCAAAGTGGTAGCTGTTTTTCAAAGCCTGAGAATGTGTTCTGTAATTTTTCTGCGTATTTCCAATTTTGCTTTTTAAAAATAATAATTTTTAAAAATGAACAAAACCCCAAACACCTATAATCAGTTAATTTCACTGTGTTCAGTACATATATGTGACTACAGAAATAGCTCAGGTATATTTTCTCATTGTCTTAGTGTCAGACTCAACACAGTAATTGATTTACCTGTGGAATAGTTTTGAATTAAGCACTCCTGTTATTAAGGAACCTTTTAAAAGATTAAGGTCCAGTTGTGCCTGTAGTTCAGCTCACTGTTACTGCAACCCAGCACTTGACATAACTAGGAAGAGAGTTCTATCAGTTTGACTGAGCACAGAGTTGGGTGCTAACATAGAATTTTGTAATATCAACATCTAACTTCCCAATGTATCATGAGTTACTTTTTCTGGAGAAACACAGCTCAACATCTAATACTGAAAGAAGAAAGTAGAGCTGGAGAGGGAAAGGGAAGAGAGAGAAAGAAAACTTCTGTCAAGTTTACTAGCTATTTTTACCTATTATGAGGGGGAGGGTTGTGGTGCTAAAGAAGACTGAGACGTGGTTGCTGATTATACCTTTACCTTTGTGATCTTTCGGTTTTGTCTCTTTTCTTCTTTTCCCCTGCAGTGTACCAGGTAAAAATGGTAAGATAGAAATTTCCCTATCCCTTGGTTTGGTTCAAAGGGGCAGTCCATGATTTCCCCACTGGACAGAAGTGTGATGTCCTTTCTGCATTCTGATCTCCCAGTGTGAAACACTACTAGCCTGAAATTCAACCAAAATCGTAGAGCTTCCACATGGAAGTACTGGAATATCTCTCTGTCTCTCTCTCTCATCCAACTATCCAACAAGACACAGACTATCATTTCCATTCCTAGATTAAACTGGTCATCTAGGTTTTGAAATATGCTAGCAGATTTTAGAAATACAAGCCAATGAGCTAACCATAGAAAAAGTGTCTTAAAGAAACACCAACATTAATTTTACCAAACAGATGTTTGCTTATATTTAGAATAGGCTTAAGTACTTTCAAAATAAATTGAAAAGGGGATCCAGTTCACCTATGTCTTGGCTACCACAGACATAAGATGCTCTGCATCTCTTTGCTTGAGGGCCAAGAATCAGCTGAAGTGTCTGCATTATGCAGAAAAACTGTACCACAACTCAAACTGCCAAGTTAATTTACCTTCTGCTTTGCTCCAGGGTCCTGATCCCTCCTTCCTACGTGTTTATTTGCTCACAAGCTCCACTCTGGAGCAAACAACAAACTCTGGTAGTGAGAAAAACTAGGTTGGTTGATTCTAGGGTTCAAACCCTACAAGAAACTAAGTACCACTTTGGGGACACAAATTTCACTTAAATTTAAGGTGTTTCTTCAAGTGATCCTAATTTTTTTTAATGCAAAATTATTCTGTCTGTGTAAGTTTAGGCATATAAAGTAGACTTGTTTATGGACTGTGAAACAACTCCATAGATTTAAGAATGGTCTAATTACATTTGAATGAGTGAATATGTATTGTAGTTAATGAAATGGTTAGAAATGATCATAGGTAACAAGAATATATTTGAAGAGCTAGTTTTTCAGGAAAATAAGTCTAGCGTTTGTGAACACTGGTAGTATTTAAGACAGAGGATACTTCTAGTCATCTCAGTGGTGTTATGCCAGTTTGTGCCATTTAGTTAATTAAGATCATTAGCTAATTTAATGAATATAAAGAAAAAAATTAACCCTTGACTCCCTCATGAAATAGCTGCTTTTACTACAGTAATAATTTTTCAGGATGATTGTTGCAAGAAAAACATCAAACATATCTATATTTGAAAGCAGCTGGTCAAAATGTTATTCTTGGACACTTCTCTGCTGCAGTAATTTTACTGTGTTAGATGGGAAATTAACTATGGAGAGTTTACTAGTGGTAAACTATGTAGAAGAAAACAGTTAAAGAGGGAGAGTATCATCTTCCATTTTTCATGGAGAAGATCAGGGGAAAAATCAGAAAATAGATATTTTGGTACTGCTGAAATTTTAGTCAATCTGTCTAAACCAGTCCAGCCAGTTCAACACTTAAAAAAATCAACTTCTGCTAATTTCAAAAAAAGCTTACACAATATGTGTCTCACAGTCTGTGGTATGTTTATGCTAAGTGAAAGAAGATCATAATGTTAGACCATTCTCCAGTTAGGTTTCTTTTAGGTAAACCTTCTCTATAGAAGATTAGATAAAGCAGTGTGTACGAAGGAAAGTGTGTGTTGCTGGGATTCAGATCAAGGGCTAGTCCCTTCATCCTTTTTTTTTATTATTTGGCAGTTGGGCAATAACCTGTACATCTGTGACAGGATATCTCCATTTAATGTCAGAAATTCTTGTTCAAACTGGGATGGTCAACAGAATATGAATAAACTTGTGAAGGAAACTACGTAGAAACTGAAATGACTATGTTATCCAATGAAGTTTAAAATGTCATTACAATACTCTTCTACAAATATATGAAGTAGTGAAGATGGGAGAAGGAGGAAAAATATCTATGGGAATGGGTAATGTTGTGTCAAGGGTCTGTAATTATGAAACCATCAACGAATAGTTAAGTAATAAAAACGATCTAGGGTTTTAGTGGCCATTTTAATTATCAGAGGTAAAATACATCTTGCTTGTTTTCCAACATGGAAAATATATAAGCATTTTAAATACTTTTAAAACAGGTTTTAGTAAGTTTAGAAATTGAATTGTGGGTAACAGTCTCCTGCAATAATGTTATCTGACTCAGAAGTCCATTCTATTTCTGTATCATATCTTTCTGCTTTTTTTCATATATTACAGGTCATGGGAATATTTGACTTTTTCCATGTTCCTCAATCCAGTTGTATTCCAAACACATGTTAGAATGATACCCAGGAATATGCTAGATTTTCCCCATGCTTGTCAAGTTTTGCTTTCCATGGAAAGCAATCCCAGTCTGAAATAAAGGGCAGTCTTGTTGGTCTGGTTGACTGACAGGATGACCAGGACTTCATATGTTTTGAAGCTTACGTTACTCAGCAAAGGTGAGTGCAGACTCAACAGTCTTCCAAACGATGGCAAAAGTACTACTGAAGTTTCCTCAATTACTGGAAAAAATAAGAACTGAAATGGACTTTTACATACATACATACACAAACAGAAGCATATGTGTATCTATATATGTGTATGAATGTGCATATACTTCTTTTATATTTTAAAATAATTCCTTTCCGTGTGGTCTGATGCCGATCATCTGCATAATAAAATGACAAATCAAATTACAAGAAGCTATTTTGGAAACTTTGTATCAATAGCCAAGAACAAAAGCTTGTTATTGTCCAACTAGGCTTTTGAGACCCTTCAGCTGCTGGACATATCTTGAAGTATATTCACAACTGTTTTCTAGCCCTTACATAAAGCTACTCATTTCCCAAAAGGCAAAAGTGCAAATCTCCCTTCAGAAACACAGATGTACATTGTCATTCATTGTATGTTGTATTAAAAGCAGTCAATGTGTTCACAAAATCAGTATTTCCATGTACAAGACAATGTATTGGAGTTACTCTACATTTTGTACTAGCATGAGAACAGCTTTGATCCTTTAAATTTGGGGTTCTTTAAAATTCTCAAAAGATTCTGAGGACATGTAACTAAAATGTTTCTGCAGGAACATTTCTTTCTTTTTCCCCTTCTCTCCTCCCTACTTTTTCTTTATGATTATGATCATTATTTTCTCTTTGATTTCTTAAAGACACTTAGAGAGGTTTCGCTTTTTATTGTTAAGAGAATCTAGGCTATAGTGGGGGGTTATTTGAAACATGCAGTCATTATACCCTTTTAGAGACTTGAGTCTACCCCAGCATTATGACCAAAGTATAAATAACTGAGAAAAATTCAGAGTAGAGTTTAAAATAACAATGAAAAAAAATAAGTGTTTAATTACAGCTGAGAAGGTTAAAAACATTTATTTGTTATGGAACAGTATCCAAAAGCGTTCTCAACATATACAGGTAGAGACCATTGATTATCTAAGTGGATATATGGAGCTCATACATCAGATTCCAGACTGACACATTAATTTAGACAATTGAAGTTTGATTGACTGAGTACATGAACTAAACCTTTGACATTGTATACACTTTGGAAAATTATCTTTTCCAAATTATTGCTTTTATGGATGTCAGACACTTGGCCACTTTCACTTCCAAGTATGCCAACTGTAATGAGTAAATGATGCAACAATTCCCAGATTTATATAGTCTATTTTGTTCACTAACATCAATAAAACCCCACAATCTGAAATCCTTGCATTTTCATTAATCTCTATAGGAAATAAAACAAAAATAAAATAAAAAAAAAAAAAAAAAAAACAACAAAACCCACCCCCAACAAATACTCCAAAGGTATTGTGTTATTCCCCACAAATATCTTGGATACATTAGCATACATAAAATGTCATCTATCTTTACCTAACTGAATTAAAGCTTGAACTATAGTCAGAACAATTATGCATCTCTTTATTTATATATTTAAGTCTTTATCAGATGTAGCCCTAAGGAGGAGGTGAGAGGCACAAATAGATAGGTGTGAGTGAACACAGAATCCCAGAATTACAGAATTACAGAATGGCTTGGGTTGGGACCTTAAAGATCATCTAGTTCCAACCCTGCTGCTATGGGCAGGGACACCTTTCACTAGACCAGGTTGCTCAGGGACCCACCAAACCTGGCCTTGAGCACTTGTTGGGTTGGGGTATCCACAAACTCTCTGGGCAACACGTTCCAATGTCTCACCCCCCTCATAGAAAAGAATTTCTAGTATCTAATCTAAATCTACTCTCAGTTTAAAACCATTTACCCTTATTCTATCACCACATGCCCTTGTAAAAAGTCCCCCTTCAGCTTTCTTGTAGGCTCCCTTCAGATACTGAAAGGCTACAATTAGATCCCCCTGAATCTGTCCTTCTCCTGAACAACCTCAATTCTCTCAGCCTTTCCTCACCTGAGAAGTGTTATATCCCTCTAATCATCTTGGTGACCCTCCTCTGGATTTGTTCCTACAGGTCAATGTCCTTCCTGTGCTTGGGACCCCAGAGCTGGAAGTTGGCTTTCCTAATGCTCAGGGGCCTAGCCTTACTCCTTACCTCACCCATATCCCTCTGGACTGCAAACTCCAACAATACATGATCAGGAAACACACTGACTGGAATTATATACTAGTACTGAACACACTGGGATCCTAACTCCAATCAAGATTTTAGCAGTCATTTGTCTGATTTGAACCTCTAGACTTGGATTTAGTCTTTATTTTTTTCTGGAGCTTCACTGATTCAAATGGCAATAGTCTTTTGTGTAACTGTCATGTGATATGTGAAATTTCACTGAATTTCAATTTCAAATATATTCTTACATTGTTGTTATATATGTTGAGCTTTAAGGTCAGTGAAAGAAAAACATGTGTGCATAACATGACTGTGGTAAGAACCAGCAGATGATGTCACAGTGTTTTTTAGATTACTTAAGATTAAGGAAACACTTTTTCACTGTGAGAATGACATTCAAAAGCTGTCTGGACATGGCCCAGGGCAACTGGCTCTAAGTGTCCCTATTTAAGCAGAGGGCTTGAACCAGGTGACCTTCAGGTCCCCTTTACCCTCAACTGTTCTGTGATCCTGTGATTCCTTCTTTACACATAGCCCCAGAATAAGTATACACTTGTTTTTATGTGCTCCAGAAAACGCTATCTGTTGCATAGTTGAAATTCTTAATAAGAAATTAGAGTACATAATGATATCTGTAATTGAGTTTATCAGAAACTTTCTGAATTCTTCGTGTACATAATGAATTATTATTTTCTGCTCAGGTTTTTATAGTTGCTAATATATAGGCTAGCACATTTATTCATCCATTTAAAATGTTTTCTCTAATGCTTAAATATATTTATTTATAAATAGTGTTTGAATGTGAAAATAATCTAATTTTCTTATAATTTGCTATGGCAAATCTGTAGTACAGGTGATTTTTATTTTCTAAGAGGATTCATGTTTTTATAGTGTGTGGTGGGGTTCTTTTGCAGTGACTAATTGGATCCCAGTAAGAGTGTTTTACTAAAATTTTCACTATGGAATGTTTTTAGTGGATCAAAAAACTGTGTGTGGGGGTTGTGTGAGTGTGTGGGCAGAAGGGCTTCAAAAGTGTATTAGCTGAAATGACTTACTAATTGACTGCAGTAAGAATAGGAAGGTTTTCAGTGTTTTTTGCTTACAATCATTGCTCAAAATGTATTTGTTTGGGGACCACTTATTAAACAAAATTAATTGATTCATTAAGTTAGCTTGTGCCAAAAAAATGGAAACAAAGAAAAAATGAAAATAAAGAGAATTTCTTCAACAAGTTTAACAATTATAACCTTTCAGTGCATAGAAATGTCAGAGGTCACCTGGTCTTAAGGTTGCTGAGATTTATTGATTGTATCTAATCTGCTGAAAGAGGACCAGGGAGAGAGCAGTTAGCATCTGATTAACTACTTAACTATTCTTCTTGTCACTATTTTGGATACCTCATCTAGACATGTTACAGATGGAAAGAGTTTTAAGCAGCGTGGATGCAAGCCAGTCTGCACCACATGGTGCTGTGTTCAGTGATCACCCTCTTTCAGTGAGCAATGTCAGTGGATTTAGCTCATCTCTTTATGCAAAGAGGAAGCAATATCATTTTATTTGCTATATAAAATGTAGCCCAAACATTCCATCAGGGGTTTGTACTTATCAACCCTGAGATTTTTCTTTGGAGATGTAAAGGTGACATCTATACTACCAAAAAAAATAGGTAGATGTTATTCTGGCTGGGTTGCCAAGATGTCACTCGTTTTTGATAATGCTTATGTGCCCACATTTCATTTATATCAAAGAACAGGAAATCTGAGTCCTAAGTGGCTTCATTTCTAACTTCTAACAGTTAACTATATCTGAACCAAATCTAGAACATTTGTGCTGTGATTTTGCTGGGGAGAACAGCAACAATAAAACAGTATGAATAATCATGAGCCAAAACTAAAGATCCTTTATTTTTCCTATTTTATTTATTAGTATATACAAAGACCATCCCCCTGCCACTCCAGTTATTGCCTTTTTAGACTACAGACTGGTTGGAAGGCAAAGAATGTAGGAAGGTTGAGCAAAGGGGGACACACTTTTCCTGAAATGAAAGCATAGTTAGAAACGGGCTATCTCCAAAAAGAAACTACTGAAAAGAATTGTCTAGAAGGTTTCATGGATCAGAATGACTGAAAAGGGTAATGGACCTTCCTACTGGACTGAGAAAAAGCAAGGTGCATAATGGCTTTAAAAAAGTTTTAGGTTACACTATGATAGTAAGACAAGGGTTTTTTTCTTTTTTTTCTTTTTTTTTTTCACACAATGTATTCAATGCACTGGGGTTATAATTAGGAAAAAATTATGGTCTGAATATATTGTATGTCAACGAGAGATGAGCTTTTAGAAAAGAGCAAGAAGTAATCCATTGATAGCCATAGCATCATACTGTTAGACAGGTGTTAACATAGTATTTTTCAGCCGAGGTAGACATATCAGAAGCAACTATCTGATTCAATACAGCCCATTTTAAAGAACATACTTTTGCACAAATTCTATCTGATGTATTTGTGTATTTGCTTGCATGAGACATGATAGTTCTATGTCATTCTGTTGTTCAACAAACCACATTATGAAGTACAAAATAGAACACTTCACCATAATGTTTGTGTGTAAGAGAAAAACTACTTTCACATGTAGTTTGTGGGGGAAAATGATTAGTTTTCTGATGCTGATAGAAAATGTAAGAAATACTGTACTTACGTCTGGCACATCTCAACTCATAACATCTATTTGCTTTGCTTTGTCAAAACATATGAAAAATCATTAAAGTGTTTTAATAAATGTCTGGTTTTCTTGCTCATTCATCTTATAAATATTAATTAGCCATGGATCAGGCAATTAAAGTTTAATCAATTTGCACTAATTAGCACCACATACTTGCATAAAAAGATAAAACCAGCTCCTGCATCTGGCTGTTATTTGCAGTTTTTGTCAAGTGCTGATGAGTTTCATCTTGAAGAGAAGATTAAGAAGAAAAGAAGAAAATAAGAAAGTAGTGTTAATTTTATTAAATCTTCAATCAAAGCCTCTGTTCATAAGCATTATGGGACAATACCAGGTAACATTTCACTTTACACAGAAGTAGACAGGATTGGGCAAAAATTTAACACTTTTCTGTGACCACACCCTTCCTAATTATAAGTTGTAGGGAAAAAAAAGCTCTTCTGTGCAAAAGCCCAGGTTATATCTTGTGACAAAATACTTTTGTAATTCTATACCTGGAGCTGAACGCCCCAACTTTCTTAAAGAAAGTAAAAGCAGATTTTTACCTAAAAATGTTTTCAGTGTTTGACATATGAGAGTGGAAAAAGAAAACCCCTAAAATCTAATCTGAAATTAACTTAGAATTTTAATGTTGTAAAGATGTGTTTCAATATTTAAATTGTTCCCCTTTATCATGGAATGATAAAACTTCAAATGTCATCTTCCAGTATTTTGCTAGAGGTTAGACCAGAGGATGGAAGAATTTAGCCCAGCTCAAACAGCACTGGAATTAGTTGATAGATACAGTACTGGAAATGTGTCAGGCATCTGTAGTGAAAAGAGGATATAAGAACTTCCTCCCCATCAGGAAAGACAATTATTTGCTAATACTTCTTGCAGTTATTAACGTTTGGTGTTTGTGTTACGATGTTTATTGCCTGTTCAGAAAAACTAACAAAAATAACAAACAAGTTAACAAAATTAGAACATGCACACACACACACACACACACAATATCAGTTGCTGCTTTTCACTCAAGAGGTCTGGTTTTCAGATGTTTCCCTTTCTCTCAGAAACAGTAGGCCAAATCTCATTATAGAAAGTCCTAATCTACATTAGGGAATTACACAACTTCTTCCGGTTAAGAAGATTATATATTTTATATTTTTAAATATTACACTGTCATTTATTTAAAAAAACACATTCACTCTGGCTATACAGGCAAGACTGCTTACATGGTGGTCCTTGAACAGAATACAATGAGGACCTTCCACACGTCAGTTAGTTGTTGCTAGTTTGAAATCCAAAGGAGAACAGTTTGCCTAAATGGATAGCTAGGTAACAGTTCTCCAAGGACAGTCAAATAAAAATTGCAAACTGCAGATTTAGCTTATCACAGAGTTGTCTGAGTCACTGTTCTGTGCTCCTGTTGGCCATGGCTTAACATCATTAAATTTATTGGTGTCCTCTAAGGAAACACTTGAAATTCAGCATTTTGAGCCCCTGTTTTTTAAATAGTTAAATGCCACTAAATAAGACTCAGGGCTTATAGAATACAATTCTCTTTCTGGTTTCTGAATTTGGTTGAATGAATTAGACTGCCAATCTACCAAATAGATGTTATTGAGTACTTCAATATGATTATTTTTAATTTTAATAGTGGGACAAAACAGAGTATTCCATTCAGCCTGTTTTTGTAACTGAAAATATTTGCCACGAATTAAATGTATTTAATCACCAATGGAAATTTACCTTAAGCTTGGAAGGTAAAGCCATGCTTGTAAAAGTGATTTAACACTAAAAAAACCAAACAGAATATCCAAACCACCCAACACCAACCAACCCACAGCATGAATCATAAAGAAGCTATGCACCATTTACATGGGAATTTTCATGTAGTTTATGCAAGAAAAGACTTGTGAATGGTTATTGATATTTTTCAAATAAAGTATGTATGAACCATTAAACTCCTCATTCCGTAGTGTACAAGCCATTGCTCTGCTAAACACTCCTTTACTTGATAGGCTATAAAAAGAGCAGAGGCACTAGAAGAGGTGTAATCTTTCAATGTTTGTTTAAAGATCTGACACATATGACACACAAAACCACCCAGTAGCTAGAAGTTCAAATTCTTGATTGTTGTTACAGAATATTTATAATAAGATATTGTGCAGAAGATCTATTGTTTTAGAGTGTAGAAAGACTGGTTTTGATATGATTTCTCACCTGAAAACTTTTACATTTAATATGCAATCGAGGAACATATCCTTCTTCAATTAACAATATTTTAAAATGTGGTTAATATAAATTAATATAATGCAGGCACTTTCCTTAATTGGGGGACTGAATTAAAAAATCATTAGTAAAATACATTCCTGCAGATGAATAATTTTGTTTGAGAGATTTCTCCTATGATGTACCATATGTAAATACACTGAACAATGCCTTTCACTGAAACTAGAAAACTAAGCTCAGCAGAATAGGTTACAGTGAACTTCAGTGGGCTTAGGAAGAAGACGAAAACTGTTGTGTATTTGCAAATAATACATGCACCTGTAAGCACTATAGATATGTTTACTAAGATGTTAGAGAACTCAAGTGTGTGTTAAAGCTCGGTGTCCAAGGAGTGACCTGCAGGGCCTAATCAAGACTGGGGATACAGTCAGCACACAGTCAGATACACAGCCAGTCCTTGTTTTACTCTCTTAACACAGAAGGTATTCAAGACTTCATGAGTAAATCTGCAGAGGCACTGAAGCAAAAATCTGAAATCATCCTCAGCTTGTATTGTCATTGTCCATTGCACTCTTGAAAGACCAAGTTTTCTTTTATATCCTCTTTTTTATGATCTGCTGGGATAGGACATACATAGAGGTCAGCACATAAAAGCTCAACTCAACAGATGTTCCAAACCTGACTCTTCACAAAATTATGACTTTATATAATATTTGCAAGAAAACCCTCAAAAATTTTGCTTAAAATTGATATGTTGTCTGCTTTTTCATAAATTTTCGAGACTTGTCTTTGTTTTTGTGTTTTTGCTTCCTGAACTTCTGCTGTGAAAACCCAAGACTTATATACGAATAATACATAAAATAAAATATCACTTCCGGGTGGAAGTGATTGCTTTCATAACTTTAGCAACACAAAGACTTGAAATTATCTGATGAAATTTGATCTTATTGGTGGAGCTGCACAAAACAATCGACAGATTTTAAAGACCTTAGTATTAGTTTCTCTACTCTCATAGCACTGGCAGACATCATTATGAGGTCTGAGTTTAGGTTAACTATGAGGGAATAGAAATCTCAGAGAGAGAAACTAAATTAGACTCTTAGACACCTGGAATGAAATGGCATGAGTGGGGAACACAGGATTTCAAGGTAGTATTAAGCTTGAAGGTGTAGTCATGCATAGACTTCATATAGCTCTATGCAACTAGTTCTTTTGCCCAAGGCAATGGAAGGGTTGTTGAGTCCCTGGCGTTGAGAACCTCTCCAAATACCACTGCTGTGATACACCCATGGACAACAGAATTTGAAAATTGCTGGCAAGCTTTCGATTTTTTTTCACAAATATGTTGGAAACAGAAATTTCCATATGTAGTATGAATTCAGGCAGAAACACTTTATTTTTTCAGAAATATTGGTTTGGATTCTCTGTGCTTCAAACTACTTGTGTCAGTAAGAGAGCACATATCCAGAGTCTTGTCTGTTGAACACATTTTTCTGTACCTTGAATCTACTTGATATCCTAGCATGTTGTTCAATTTTCTGGTGAAGAGATTGTGGGAGAAACTAGAACAGCACTTGTGGAAGGTGTTTGTGGTTGACTAAGTGTTAGCTGAAGAAGTTGTTTTTTTTTAAAGCAGAGGGTAATTTTCAGAAGTGTTTACTGGATAAATCTATTAAGCTGAAGTGTTCTTTAACTCATGTCAAGGAGATAAGTGAGAAATTATAGGGTGTCTTTTTAGGCTTTTGAAAATCAGGAGTGGACCAAATAACGAACAATATGTATGTTTTGTGTGAACTATATAGTTCATGCATTTCGTATTTGACATTTTAAATCAAGTCCTTTGGATCTCTGTTGTCAAAGTAGTTTAAAATCTGTGCCAACTTTTCCCTCTCCTATCTTCTTCACACAGACCCTGCAAAACATAAAATTATTATAACATATCATAGTAGTAGCCCTCAACTACATCCATAGACTTCTGATTTTAAGTGTCGGGGGTTTTTTTTATTTTTATTTTTTGTGTATTTGATTTTATTTTTTTGTTTGCACTTTTGTGTTTTGCTTTTTTCCTAAGTTTTTTTAACCCCCAGAGGGCTGATTCTTTAAAAACCTCTACATTTTACCTGAACTATCTTTTGCGGAGGTAACAAGTTAGAAGTTATTTACCAGATAGAAGTTATTTATTAAATGTCAGGTTATGAATGTCTTCCTGTCATTGGTGGTGCTACTCACATGAGTAGTTTCACTGACTTCAGTGTGAGTAACTGCGACTCGCTATTGTGAAGTTGGCAGTTGCTACCTGCTACTACAGGAGAAACACTATGGATGATGTGAAGATAGGTACCCATCCAGTTTCTCTACCTTTGATCAAGATCAAAGTATGCTTTTTGAGATTGGTCCTGTGTTAGATTAGGCTGCCTACTTTACTATTCCAATTTGCTAGCCTGTTTTTCTTTTGAGTGTATAAAAATTGAGTTGCTTTTGTATTGACAGGCATTGCACTGAGAATATCAATTTGGAATTTTGTTGTCATTTTAAGTCTGTGCTCATTCTTTGTAAAAGCACATAAGGATACAGTGATTTCCTACCTAATCTTGATATGTGCCTGGAGAGAGTGAAATGAGCACTCAGACAAATGAGTTAACTCTTGGAAGCCTTACTTCACTATCTGGGAGACAAGTAGGAATTGTGTTTCCTATTTTGAGCTTATGCACAGTAGGCAGTAAATATCCCGAGTCTCATCTGTTTTGCAACAACAATGGATGCTTGGAACAGAAGGAAAAGAAAATGGTGCACAGCATCTTTCTGCCACTTGCAGGAATGTGACTTCCAGAATCAGTAACAGCCTGTGTCTGATGATATATTGTGAGGTGAAGTACCTTGTAATGCAGAAATTGAAGGGAGATATCAAAGATTCATTCAAACTGCATGTGATAGCACAGATAATCATACACACCATCACTTCCATAGGTATTACATGAACTTATTTAATAAGATATCTTCTAACTCCTACAAACTCTAACAATTTCTGTGGTTTGCGTACAAATTTTGCTCAGAAATTGTTGCTCAATGACTACTGAATACTGTTCTCTGAAAGACTTGCATTCTAAGGACAACAGATGGCTCAGTACAAACAAAGAGGATGGTACAGAAAATAGCTAGAGGGTGCTCACTGTAGTTGGAATGTATTCATCCATTCTGGAATTGTATGAGGGAAGTTTGTGTGAGCGGGAGATATATAAGAAGCTGCTAAAAGTTACACTTGATTGAACAGATGGAGAAGAATAAAATGTAGAGATAGAGTTTGGAGCCAAAGACTCATCATTGTGACTGAATGAGAGTCATAGTCAACTTTAGTCTACATATTACAGGAGTTAAAATTGAGTTTTCTCAAGTATTTTATCTGAGCTTGCATAAGTGTCACAATACTTTCATCTTTTGACTCTCATATAGTCTCCTCCCACCTAATTACATTCTCCTGCCACTTACCCACTACAAAAGTATTCCACTAGGCACAGAGGTGCTTTCATTGAAAAAGTCCAGAAATCCTCCTATGATGAGACATTCAGTAAAAATATCTTACTAAAAAAAGAACTTTTCAGACTATGAAAAGAGAAAAAAAGCATGCTAGTTTAGTTTTATGGTAGAGCTACAACTTGAATTAGATCACTACTCAACATTTACAGATTGGAACACAAAAGTTCACATTTTAGACAAAACCCTAATCCCTTAGGTATCCATAGGGTTTATTATACTTATTAAAGTTAGCCCAGTCCTATCCCTGCTTCATTACAGAAGGTGTTGCAACAATGGCAAGCATGTGACAAGAGCCTGTCACAAGGAATACAACTTTAGCGAAACTGTGCTACGTTCAAGGAATGTTAACACTGATGTAGCATGAAGTTCAAATACAGCATAACTTTAAATGCAGTCTACTTAAATCTTGTTGGACTTTGAATTTCAGTAGCACAAGAAGAAGGATACTGAAATGCCAAAGCCAAGAAAATACCTTTGTAGATAAATGAAGGTTAATTAATATGGTTTCATTTTCCTACAAGCATAATACTATTTTGCCTTTAAATATGTATTACTAACTAGCACAGGTGAAATTAACATCTAACCTGGAAATTGCACAAGCACTGTATGTAACACCAACAGATTGTCTAAAGAAGCTGTGGGGTTTTTTTTCCAGGTCTATCCACGTGATGCAAAATACCATCTGAGGAAAACAGATGGTCATGCCTCTTCAATCGTGTATTTCTATATACAAGCTTATAAAAATAGGAACTGTAGACAAATTAGCTAGAAATGTTTCCTATTTTATCTTGACCAGTGGATAAGATAAAGTCTCTAGAGTAAAACTCACAGCAATAACCTAGGATTCCCTGTACCAAACCAAATGTGCTAACTAGAAGACAGTTCTCTCTTCTTTCCCTTCTCCCTCTCCCTCCCCCCTTCCATGATATCCCGAAATCTTTTCTGCATAGTGACACAGCTTCAACAAAAGGGGTGGAATACATTTCCTTCCTTCCCACCTGCCCTCTCTCCCAAATGATTAGAGCACTTTTCAACAAAGTGGGAGATGTGGGTGTCCCTCCCTACCTTATATACACTGAGAATACATTAAGTATGAAATTGCCTCCCAGGGGAAGTGATGGAAATGCCACTTGTTCATTTTTAAACTGAATCTGAAAAAGCTTTATAGAAAAAAAATCTGCTGTAGTGAGGGAAAGATTACATGACCTTCTTGAGAAAGATTTTATTTTCTCATTTCTAATATCTTTGATACTGTGGTTTTCTCCCTTCCAGTCTGTCAATTTTTCTATAGCATTGTGTGAGCATTGAGATTTATTCAAAATGTGTGTGAGAAAACTAACTGAAGATCTTCAAAGCAGACAGAATATAGCTTGGTTTCATTGTCTGTTTGAACCTGAATTACTGTAATGACTGTAGTGGAATTATTTTCTTTTAAATGAGCAAATCTGACATGAACTTCAAAGGGGAAGTAAATACACGTAATAAAGCATCCATTTTTCCCTTTCTTTTCGTAAATGATTTATTTTATCCCCAGAAACACCAACAAATGTTCAAAGTTCTAGATATTTAAATAGGTACCAAGATGTCTAAAGCTGTAATCCTTGCTCTGCCAGTTCATTGAAAAATTGCTGACCTTATAAAAGCCTGTGTTCCTTTTCACTTTGATAACAGCTTTTGCTTCATCAGTCCACAATATGTATTACAGAAGTGAATCCATGCAGGATCAACTAATTGCTTGTGCATGCATTTAAATATAAGTATCCTAGAATTCTTGTCACGTAACCACACATACACAATTCTATTTTAAGCAGGAATTAAAAAGTTTTTGTTCTCTTAAATTATTTTGTGTTATGGACCTTGTTCTAACAATTACATTTTACCAGTTAGTGCTTTATGAAGCATGATGGAATCTAACCAGCAACTAATATAAGAGCTCCAGTTTGCCCTCAGTACACAATCTTAAAGCCCATTAACATTTGTGGGAATTATATGTGCAACATGCAGGGAGAATATAACCTTAAGCAAGTGAAAACTGAAGTTACTGTGTATGTTTGATCTGATGAATGCAGTCTAGATTTTTCACAGCAGTGCATTATTTCAACTGAAGTTTGTTAGACAGCAGGGAGACTAATAAAAGGAGGGATAGTATAAATAAGATGAGACAAAGAAATGAACAAAGCCCTTCTGCATTAACCAGGACATAATCTACAGATGTTTCTCAGTTGGTAGAAAACAGATTTCCACACAGCAGTTGCATATAATACAAATGTTTGCACAGAATCCAGCTGGACTAATATTTAAAGCCATATCTCAGGATTAGAAGCTTTATAAAAGAGCCACCAGTTGACTAGAAGGAAGACATGTCTGAAGTTGTTGTCCAAATCTCCAAAGAAACAGACCAGTTTAAACTGTCATCTTCAGGTCAGATTGAAGCAGAAAGTCCTTTTAGCTCTGCCATCCCTGACTATTTTTAATTTTCTGTTCAGAAATTTGGAAAAGATGGTCAATTAATGAAAAATTGAGAATCAAAAAAAATTGTGGATCAAAACTATTAATGTGTGGGTGTGTTGAGCTTCACATACAAAACCTGTCTTTTCCTAGCCATACCTTCCAGCTTCCAATTATCTTGGGACTTGACCAAACTAATTTTTACTTTGAAAACATAGGCAACTGGTTAAAACACAGAGGTCAACAGGGAAAATATAAAGGTAAAACTAAAGGTAAAACTAAAGCCATCTATTTTGAATGCTTCCAACTGAGAGAAAATTAAAGAAAAACTCTAATTTTTCAGATTTATCCTTTCCCTAGTGATTTTAAACAAGTTAGAAGTTGGACTCGATGATCCTTCCAACTCTGAATATTCTATGACTGTGATATTCTGCTCTATGATTCTAATCTTGCTCATCTGAAAACATAATGTTTTTAGCAAGTTTGGAGTTTTTTTGGTTGACTTCTTGGTTTTTTTTTTTGTAAGAAATAGTTCTGTATGCTAAGTAATTTCACTAAACAAAATTTGTGGTGCTGTTTTTCTGTCAGATTCCCCTAAACAATGGTTCTGGTAAAAGATAACATCTTCTGTTTTGAAAGCATTTCCAAATGCTTGGAAACAAATCTGGATCTTTCAGCATGAGGCACCCTGCTTTTATAGTCTTATCAGTCAAACATATGCTGGCACCATAAAAATTATCTTGCTGAAGTTTGCTGTATAAAAAGGTACATATCTTGCCTAACCTGGTTGTCTTGGTCTCCATCTAAGTTCCCTGGGTAACCACCTCGAGAAAACAATGAATTTTGTCTATTTTAGGTACCCATCCTCCGTGAGGGTAATTTACCTTCTGAAGGGGGCCTGTCCTTTTACTTTAAACATAGAGGGATTCCTTGTAGCTTGCTTAGAATTGACACCTAACACTTCAATGGATACAGTTAGAGAAGAAGAATCTACTGTCAGCATTCTGCGCTAAATGCACTGAGAGTTTATCATGGTGTCAAGATGAGGAGAGTTAATCCACCTTGGAGCACTTCTGAAATCCAGCATTTCTCTTGCAACATTTTTAAAACACGCTATAATAATACAGTGGCCAATAGCACTGTGCTGAGTGATTAACATTCAGGGAACTGTTTTTATCTGATGACAGTTATGAAGTTTGAAAGAAGATGAGGTCAGTGTTATGTATGTCATATCAAAACACTTTCTGACTACAGCTTTCTCTTTTGAAATAATAGAGTTCTCTTATCATAACCATAAAATTTCATTCCTTATTTTATTCTTATTTTTCATTAGCAAGAATATTTCAAAATAGAGGAAAATAACCTGCTTTTGTCCTTGTAAGAACTGATTACCTTCAGCATCTCTATTCAAATTTCTAAGTTACTTAATTTTCTGTTTCACTATTGTTGCATCCTGTATGATTACAAACAGGGTTTCATGTACCTCTTTTCAAAGTTATATTTATACTTCCTTAAAGGTTCAACAGGGCTTGAACAGTTTGTGACTTGCCTGCTTTATTTTCATTTATTGCTCCCTGTTCAAAAATTCCTGTTTAAAAATCATAATTATTCAGCTTCTGTTTTGTGTTCCTTGCAAACTTCTTTGTCTTTTAAGATTTTCTTTCTTCTCTAGCAATTAAACTGACATTATAGCACTGTTGTTTACAATTAGCCTCTTGTTTATTATGTTTATCAGCTCAGAAAATCTTGCTTTTTTTTTTTTGATTTGTGCAATTCATTTTTGACATTCTGTAAAAACCTTTTCTCTTTGATTTTCTTCTTTTCACTGTTTTCTTCTATATTTTTAAAGAACAGAAGGCAATAATTATTGCTGCCTTTAAAAATCCAGCTTGTAAAATCATTTAACTTCCTTGAAGTTCCTTGAAATTCCTTATTTTATGTGTTATTGCCAGGCATACCTTATAAGATTTGTCCTTAAGGTACCTTGAGGTCAGTGTTTTAATGTTAATTGAACTGCAGGTAGTAGTATGTGATTGCCTTTTTATGTGTGTGAATCTGTGTCAAATGTGTATCCATCTGAGTGCCTGGTAGCCAGAACACCCATATCAATGAACAGCATCTGCTATTAATATAGCAGATGATGCATTATTTTTTTTTTCCACTGCAGAGATATTGTTTTCAAACTACCAAGTGACTATATGTGCAGGCTAATTCCTCTAATGGGGAATGCTTGATGTCACTGTCTTGTGCTCCTACCATACTTTGAATATCTAGCTTATCAGCAGTTACTCTATGAAACTCCAGTGTTTTAAGACTGGTTGCTAAATTTATGCAGACAGCAAAACTTCTGTGATTTGTATACTGCCAACATGTATCATGGTAAATAATGTATAACGTGTTAATCAACATGTTTTACATTTTAGGAAAGTCTAAAATTTTGACCCAATTTAAAATGTGTGAAAGGTCTCTGCAGTAGATGTCTAAGGGTAATAAATATGGTGTAGTGGGAAACTGGCAGAATGAGGCATGGCTACTGCTTCTAAGTCCAAGTGTTTCTATCTTGTCTTGGTTTAACCCCAGCTGGCAACTAAGCCCCACAAAGCCACTCATTCACAACCCCCCTTCCCTGGTGGGATGAGGGAGAGAATCAGAAAAGTAAAAGTGAGAAAACACATGGGTTGAGATATAAAACTGGTTTGCCCAGCTTTATATGCTAAGGATGATGCCATATGGTATGGGATATCCCTTTGGTCAGTTGGGATCAGCTGTCCTGTCTGTGTCCCCCCTCAACTTCTTGTGCACCCCCAGCTTACTTTCAGGTAGGGTGAGAAGCAGAAAAGGCCTTTACTCTGTGTAAGTTTGCTCAGCAATAGTAAAAATATCCCCTGTGTTATCAACACTGCTTTCATCACAAGTCCTAATCATAGCCCCTTACCAGCTACTGTGAAGAAAATTAACTATGGTCTGGCCAAAACAGGCATGTAACTAACTGCTACTATAGTTAACCCTTATTGCAGAATTGCCGTATGAAGACCGAAGGAATGAAAGTAAATTGATGTACAGATTTGTTTGTGGGCACCCGACAGTTCCTTGACTTCAGCTCTTCTCTGCTGAACGAATCTTGCATTCTAGACATAGTGCATCGTGTATTCACAGGTCTGGAGGGGCAATGCGCTGCTGCACTGTACAAGTGCTCCTCCATTGCTGCTGCAGGTCATAATGCTCAAGGCATTATGTTTGCCAGGTCTGCATTTTTGGTGCTTGCAAATTAGCTATAACCTCTGAAACTCAGCACATTGTTGATGCTCTGTGCTGTGATGCAAACACTTCTTGAGCTCGTGGCCACACTTTGAATTAAGTTCAGTTTCTGTGTTATGCCATTAAAAGGCAGTATTCCTTTCTGACCGGAGGCTACTCTTTTTTTGACTAGTTTCAGTCAAAAATCCCTGTGAAATTTCCTATGATCCAGGTAGGGAACAGTCAGTAATCTCATCTCTGAATTTTTGATGCCATATCAGGAAATGAAAATGGCCACGGTACGCACCTGAGTAAGTGATTATCCACGCTGTTTCACTATTCTCTGTGTGTTCCCTGACATGGTTTTGTCTCACCCCAACTAGAACTCTCAAATAGGCACAGCTAGAAAGATAACATGCAGAGTGGTTACTCCTGTTGTGTATTCTGGAAAAACAGCAGTAAATCTGAGACAGGATGCAGCCAGGAGGCTGCCCAATAGAGTAGAATAGTTTAGATAAAAAGATTTTACCATGGAGGCTCCTGAGTAAAGGAACTTCTTGGAAGTGAAATGAGATCTAGAGATCTAGCAGAGGAATTTATCATGCAGGACTCAGACTACTGGAAAAATGCAAGAAAATTGTAGCTTTTTAAAAAGCAGAAAAGTCCTGTATGCATTTCTCTGAGACAGATTTCTCAGTCTCATTATTTCACTTATTGCTGGAGGTCTTGAAACTACCAGTTTCAATATCTGATTCTGATATTCTGGCAATAAAATAGCATTTTCCATAGAAAAATTTAATCCATTATGTTCTACGGGCAACTTCCTCATTCTAAGACAGCAGAGTTGCTCCATGAGGTGAGCTTCTGCTTGTCCTGAGATTCCTCAACGTAATGTCTTCTCAAGGTACTAAGTCCCTGCTACCTGTAGTAGTCCAGTATCCTGTAGTCCACCAGGAAGATTCCAATATAACTGGAGTTCAGAAAAAAAAATGATGTTGTTACAGTTACACTGACGAATCTTTCAAATCACTGCCAAAACTATTTGCTTTACTGGTCCATTCTCAGTAGAAAAAAAGGGTAATGGTAGTAAATATTTACAAATGTCTCACCTGATGCATGAAGTTGATGTGCTGAGGTTGTTTTGCAGTATCAATAGCTAGAAGTAGCAAATTTTGCAAGATTCCCTAAAAAAACCCAACTTGTGTCATATTCCACACATTCTGTTCCTTTATTCAAGGGTGCTAATAGGCTTTATAGGCAACCTGAATTAGTTTTGTTCAACTACAGTATTGCTAGTTCAGTTTCTCCTTAAAAATAATAGAAACCTTTCTAATGTTTGTTTGACTGTATCAGCTTTCCCTGTCGTTCTACAGGAAACTAAAGCTAACATCTGAACTGTGTGGGAAAAAAAGAAATTCTAAGAAAATCTGGGCAAGATAAACATGCATTACTGACCTCAACTTATCCAGATTAATATCCTATATACAAAAAAAAACCTCTCACAGTCAAGAAATATTAGTTTGACAGTGCAGTGTAGAGACTGGAAAACAATGCTGATAGAAACTCGTATATAGTATATATCTAGAATATCAAGAGCCTTTTACTTCTGTCATTGCTAGACTGATCTAAGTCAGTAGAAGAGAGAATGACTTAGGTACCTTAGTGTAGGTCCTAAGAAATGAATAAACACAGAAAAGGACATGGGTTTGATGCATGTAGAAGACATTCAAGACTGGGAGTCTTTTGGCTGAAATGGACTAAATTACATACAAATCTTAATTGGATGGTTAGCAAGAGAGGTACATTTTCAAAGAATGAACAGTAAATATGCATCGAGGTCTAATGCTGTCAGAACTGTTCCATACTTGGGAAGGGAAACTTGAAAATAATGGTAGTGGAATAGGTTGTGTGAGTCACTGTATTTGGGTCCTGTTATTTGCAGAGATATTGTTTCCATAGGTAGGTAAGGGATATTTTGAATGAATGTGTGATGTCCATTCAATGCAACATCCATGGCAGATCTTATATCTGACCCCCAAAGTACATCGCCTTGGAAGGGAACAAAATGTTTTATCCCACACTGGCCCCTGAATAGCAAGTTAATAATAGTTTGAGGGTATATATTTCACACTGAAGACAAAAAATGCTGTAATAGTAAAATTTATATATTTATTGAACATCTAATGATGCCTAATCCTTGAACAACCTGATGAGTAACTTGATTATCAACAGAACAAAAAACCTGAAATTCATTGCCCCTAGTCAGATAACACAAACCAACAAAAGCAGCTTTCAGTGAATTTGCTCTCAGACAATTAGCAGCTAAATGCACTATCTTGCTATGATCTCACTTCAAAACATTTTGTCTTTGATAAACCTTTAATTGTTTAAATTTGAGCTGGAGTTAAAAACAACAACAAGGAGCTGCATTGAACACAGTTGGTTTTAGAACATATACTATTACCATTACATTTGGTAAAAATAATCATACTCACTATGCAAAGAAACTTAAGAGATAGAGTGTTTTTCCTGAATTTTCTTGACGAAAAAGAAATCTGCTCTATACAGTTAAAATAATCTCTTTAATATTGGTACCAAAATAGCAAAATGCTGTAATTACCTCATTATTTTGTCAATCTCTGTCAATCCATTGTAAGAAAATATTCTCTCTCTCACCCTTTATCCAGGTCTTAACATCTTCATAATGTTGTTATCTCAATTGTCTTAGAGTGCATGCTTTTCAAGTCGGGGATATGTCTTCTATTTGTCTGTAAAGTGCCATCATATTTACTGGGTTATTAGTAAATCAATGAAAAGTAGTAATTGGCTATCTTTTGCAGTTCTTAATGCCCATAATAATGCATTTACTTTAGGAAAACAGACTATCTTGATTATACATACTTGCCATATCTACTTCAGATACTGAACAGTTTTACTAACCCTTATTAAATGCAAATCACACTCAAAGTTCACCCACCAAGAGAGAAAAAGGTTATCTTTCCTGTCCAGCAGTAGCTCTGGACAGCAATCTGTCTAGTTTCTACTCATAAGTGTTTTGGCCTGCATCTATATTAGCCAATTAAAAAGGGCCAGAGAACTTTTTTTGGACACTGGAATGCATCTGTCTGTACTGTACTGTTATAACACTCCCTTGTGTGGTTTTGGTTTGTTGAAAAAAGCAATAACAAATACCTTCTGATGACAGTGTGAGAAAGGAAGAAAAGGATATGGCTGTAATTTCTGTGTTTAGAGGGTATGAATGTGTTGGTATGGATGCACTAGTAATACTGAATGCCAAAGAATGGTCCAATTAATTTGTTCACAAGCACATGCAGCCTTAGATGGTGATTAAAATGCTAAGCAATTTCGATGAATGAAAAATCTAAGTTTTTATTCTAAAAACCTGAAAAAGCCTTGGAACTGGTAAAGATTCAGTAATCTTACTTTGGGTTCCCTGCTGCATAACCACGTGATGGGGTTTTCTCACAAAGACCCTCTTTTTAATCCCCAGGAAAAATCTATGAGAAGAAGGTAAAAATATGAAGTGTTATGTATAAACTATTCCTTATTTTCCACTAATAGATATAGTAACAAACTATATTTGTATTGAATAGTTGTATTCTGTGTGATACCACATAAATCTTCAGAAACAGAAGTGTGTCCATGACTGCATGCCCTACGGTATGTCTAAATATATATCCTTCTTCATCTTTGCATACGGTGAAAAAATTTAAGGATATACAACCAGTGTGTTATTAGGTAATCCAAGATGCATAGCTAATTCCAGGATCACTGTTTAACTGGTCATAGATCTTCCAAATATGCAGCTCATGCTGATGAAATAACCGGGTCATGAATCTTCAAACGTGGGTTAATTCTGTCTAAAAATTTAGAATGATTGTCTCACTTTCAGGAGTTCTTCACACTTATTTTGCTGTTTTGTTTTGATTTGTTTACTTGTTGGTTTTGTTTGGTTTTTTAAGATCAACAATCAAAGAGTAAAATGTGAGAAGCATAAGTGGAAATGTGAAAAGTCTCGAAAGAAATTTATACTTTTTTAATAACAAGTAGTTTCCCGTTATAGATTTCTAATAGTTCTAGTTACTGCAGGAACAGTGTCTGCATGCAACATTATACAGTATATTGACAATATATGATTAATGTGACCAAATGTCTTAGTTTTTTTCCTTTGCATAAGTGTGAGATTCTGGATATTGATTAAGCTACACACTAAACAGAAACACAGTCAGATTTAACAGAAAAATATTAAAAAATATTTAAAATTATTCAGCTTGTACAGATAAATTTCAAGAAGCCTTTTCTTTTAATATCGTAGCTTTGCATAACTGTACCTAGAGGTATTTTGCAACAAAAGTATATTAAGGTAAACAGAGAAATTCAGATACATAATATCTAGAGCTCTATGATTCCCACTGCAGAAATCTCCATAATTATAGAGATTATAGAGATTGCACACTAATACTAATTCTCCACTAAAACTGATGCAATTAAAAGATAGCAGTAGTTCTAAATTAAAACCTCAAATTTGCATTTGAAAGATAACAATTAGATTAGTCAATAAAACTTTGTGAAGTAAAAATGTAATCTTTATTTTTTTTCCCGTGGAAAAACAAAGAAAATAAAGAAGAGAGGAGATAGACTGAAGGAACAATGTAATTATTTACAGTGTAGCTTTGTTTTCCTAGTCACTGCAGTGTTTCAATTCTGGATTTTGGGAACAGCTGTTCACACATGTAATATGTATATCTACACTACCATAAAAGATAGATGATAAGTTAGGCTTCCAAACTGCTGCTGCTTGTATTGTTGACTTTGTCATTTTACAGTACCTTCCAGGTATGCATCAGCCAAAAGTGATGGAGAAGGGAGAAGGGGGAAATGGCAAAGCCAGCCTTTCAACACTGTGCAGGATTGGGATCAAAGTTCACTTTGAATTCCTTGTATATGTTCCAATATTGGTTTTCAGAAGTGTTGTAGAGCAAAGTTATGAAAAATTTTGTGAGAAAAAATTCAACGTCAAAAAAAAGGTCTCAACCATCACTAGGTTTAAAAAATACTTTAGGGAAAAACTTGCAGTGGAACCTTTGGTAGAGTTTATAAACTGTAAATACTAGAGCTATTTTTTTGTAAATGAAGCATGGAAGATTAGGAATTTGATGCATATGTTTGTTCTCCAAGCAACAGGGATATTTTAGCATTTGTGGACTAATGTCTAATCCAAGAAAATGGATTGCAATTTTATTTAGTTATCACCTGCTGTGTAGAGATCTCATTACAAATGCAAGGATCATAGGGGATGTTGTGGGTATATGTATTTTTTCCCCTCATCGCTTCAAACATAGAGGAAATAGCTCTCTCCTTAAGCCTTAATGAGTCAAGGTGAATTCAAACCAGATGTTTCCTGGTTTTATTCCCACTTACAAATCACAGCTCCACTTGCTGCACACAATGCCCTAGATGTAATGACCAACTAGAGCTCCCTCTTTTAGGACTGAACGTTCATGGGTCAGACTCCAAGCTAAATGTTTATTTTTCTAGCTGCTTTATAGTAGAGTTTGGTTAAAAGACTTGGCGCAGTGTACTTCAGTTTAATTTTAAGCTTGACAGCAGTCCTGGTCTCAGAGTGTGTATGTGTGTAATTTAGTTGCTGTGCTACTGGAAGTCTATGGAAGATTAATGAATAGTAAAGCTCTGTGGCAGTTGTGAAGAGATGCAGGATAGAACAAACCAGTTACCATCTGTTCAAAATGTCTCTTACAGCTCTTTTAAGGAAAACCATTATCAACATGAGATAAAGGCATGCAATAGTTTAAATATTAATATTTTTCTAATGTCAGTGGGAAGTTCTGTTTCTGTACTTACCTCATGGGGCACCGTCTCATGTACAAGTATACACACATGCATACATTTGTGTTTATGTGATGTGTGTTTAACTCTTCTTTGTGGTATTTAAAAAAAAAAAAAACAAAAAACAAAAAACCCACAGCACAACACAATACAAAGCACTAGACCCTTGAAAGTTAAAGTTTTTGAAAAAGCTACCAAATTTTGTTTTCCCCTAAGTAAAATGGAGATATTTACTTCCACAAAAGCTTTCTATGTGTGGTGTATATTGACTGAAATAAAAGTTGGGTGGATGAATCTGAAATTTAAAGCTATTTGATTTTATATAACCTCACCATGAGACATCCTTATTTTTCAGACAGACTTACTAATAGAGAATTTCTAGCAAAATTTCAAGTTTGATATATATGTTACCAGACCAAAAAGTAAATATTATTTAGTTAACCAGAATTTCTCTGATTCTTAGTTTTCAAAGAAAGAATATAATGAATGAGAATTATAGTTTTGAAGATGCCCTGAATCTGATTTGGTTGCCAATGCCTGTTGGAAGACCCCAGGCTCCTAACTATGAGCTCATCGAAGGGGTTTTACTTTAAAAATATACATGGCTCCAAAAATTTGCCTGACAAAATTATTAAAAGGGCCTTCAGTTCTTTTATATCTTGAGAGGGAGCAAGGGAGAAGATGCTACACATGTTTTCTCAAGAGGTAAAATAACACACTTGTATTGGCAAACTTTAGAAATAAGGGAACTTGGCAAAAGTTCAAAAGGCAACATTCAACCAAAACAAAGCATTTCTCAAAGCAATGACTTAACACCCACTAACCCAATTTAGCAAAATCCAACCCTCCAGCTCTAAGTTACCCAAAATGTCTAGGAAGGAGATTAGGAGAAGAAGAAGTAACGAAAGACAGAAAAAGAGAATTATAGCCATGACCCCTATATTCAGCACAGAGCAGCTATCAGGAGTCCAGAAGATGATAGGATCCAACCACACAATGGCCCCATGCTGCTGGTTTTATTTGCTCTGTCACCCGTGGCCACCATCCCTCCCCTCCAGGCAGCACCTGTAGCCCACTAGCCATTCTGGGGTTCTGGGGCAGGGTGAGGGGCAGTGCTCTCAGTGTGCCAGCCATTCTGAGGCTAGGGTAGGGACTCCAAGGGATGTGGTACGGGCAGTGCTACCGGTGTGCCAGACAATCTGGGGCTGCTTCAGGGGCTCCAGTGGGTGTGGTATAGGCAGTGCTCCTGGTCTGCTTTTGACTGAGAGGTGCCCTAGGGCTGCCCAAGGAGACTCCAAGGGGCTGGGGTATGGCGCAGGGCAACATCTAACCTCCGTGAAATTCAACCTGTCCCTTCCTCACACTCACACACTTGAGTTGGTCCAAGCCAATAATTAATATAATAACCCACTGTCTCACATCCCTCAACAGATAAATCTAGATACAGCTTCAGAAACTCTCCAAGCTTGTGAATGTTTTAAGGCTTCCTATCGTGTAAATATTTGATGTTCTCAATTTTTTAGGGGTTAATTTTATTGACCCTTACTTATCAAGAACAGACAAGATGGAATTTCTGTCACTTCAGGGAAGGGATTCTGCTTTCCTAACTCCTTTGAGTGACATCAACTCTCAGAATAAGGCAGAGTCTACCTCGAAAGTAGAGTGTCTAGGCTTTCTTTACAACCAATATGGTTCTAAACAATATAGTGACTGAAATCTAGAGAGCTATTCAGATGATCAAATGTCGGTGATTACTGTAGGATGCAACCAATAACTCTTCTGCACCTCATGAACAGCAGTGATTAGAGAAGCAATTAATCTGGTGACACATAAACATCTAGTGCAATTTTATATGCCATGAGGTTATTCTACCTGGCTTGTTCAAGTCTCCTCCAAGTCTTGTTGGCTATCAGTCAAGCTTCATGTTATTGCATTTGAGAGTTTAGGGCATCTCAAACAGAATGAGATACCTGTGTGTGGTTAGTTGAATCTCATCTGCTGTTTCAGATTGAGTTCAATAGGAGTTTAGATCATCCAGATCTCATATTACTGTAGAAGCTTAAATGTAGATAAACAGATTCCTGTCCAAATCAACTAAGATTTAGCTGATCATCTTGAGCTTGACTTTTATGAGTCAATGACCAAGAATATCTGCCAAGCTTAGCATATGTTACCGTACTCTTGGGACAGGTGTCTGGAACTGTTAGTGGAAGCCAGAAGTAGAGTCCAGGACATTGCAAAAAAAGCATGTGGACAGCTGAACTGAGCTCCTTGCCTCCCTTTACATATGTGGAGGGCAAAATACACTCTGAAAGACATTGGTTTGAAAGTCAAGATAAACGTAAAATAAACGGAATAGAAAAGGTGTTCTGCCTGCCACCACTAAGCGAGGAGCTGTCCTTCAGAGACATCTGTGTTATAGTAGGAACACAGAAAAATCAACTAAGATGCAAACTATATTTTCACATACTTCAAAAGCTGAGACTAATCCCATCCATATTTTATAAACTTTTCTCATTTTCCTCTGTTATTGACCTTTGTTTACTTTGAGTATTTAAAAAAAACCCCAGAAATAAAAAGTAAGGATATTTCCTTTCTGCTTTCATGTAGATAACCTTCTTTTGCCTTCACATGGCAATCCATCAACTACCATAGAGAGTTCAAAGGAAAACATACAAATTGTTTTTAAACTTTCTGCATTTTAAAATACGCCATCAGAATTAGTGGTGCTGTGTAAATTGCACATTAAGCAAGTACATAGGTCTATAAGGGGCCAAAGCATGCACAATGAAACAAACATATTTACATTTTGTTTCCTCCACTTTTTCTATAAAATTATTGGGCACTTCAGTATGTTTTGAGCTTAAATTTGCCTTTTGTCTTTAATACTGAATAGGCTTAAAGATGATCTTATGTCATCTCACTCAGTCCAACAAACATTTAATATTGTAACACCAACCAACATTAACTTTTCTAATTAGAAAAAAAAGAGTTTATTTTCCATGACATGTAGAATTTCAGGGGTTCTTAATCCATCAAATAAAATACATTATCACATTTGAGCAGAATAGTCTAGTTTTTAATTAAAACACTGTACACAGAGAAGTCAATTTATTATACTTGATGAATGGCAAAATATTCTTTCAATGTTAACTAGTCTATTCATTTTTTTCTCTGAGAATGATTAGAGGTTACCAAGGAAAAGCATCTTTGGTTGAAACATTAGACTTTTTATTATGTTTATCCTAAACTTTGTAATTGTTTTTAATAGTTTAAGGGACGTTCAAGCTCTACTCTTTTCAAAAAGGCTAAAATTCCATCTCTAACAGAATATTTACTTTTAATAAAATCTTTATATTTTTTTCTAAAAGATGTAGTGTGTATAAAACCGAGAGATCTACAACATCTGTTCCTCTTTCCTTAGACCAAATGATACACAAGAGCCAGTTTGAAGACATTAGTCTAAGTTCAAGAGCTAGACTGGAATACGTCATGAAATGAGATAAACTCATCATTAGAGCCATGTGATAAAGTAGTCATTCATGGACTGACTATTAAATTAGCCTGAATATTTTAATCTTGTTGGGTACAGGAGCTTTTTTTACAAAATACCGGAGTACAGAGAGATGCATGCCCTTAGAGCCCTGTTTCCTGAAACCTGTGAACATCTAACATGATTAAGGGTGTTTGGTGTGGGACTCTGAATCAGACAGCCTTCTAGCAAATTTCCTTTGTCAACTATCTCAGAAGAGACAAAAGTCCTAAATCTATGTTTTTTTACAATCTAGAAGAATAAAAATTAATCTTTAATTGAATAAAATCCAGGCTATTTTGTGGGAAATACACATCTTTTCATCTTGCTTTTTACTGAGCTGCTCCAGGCAGTTAGCAATATTAGAGCAACTCCTCTGGTTAGATTGCAAAGTCTCCTTCTTTCTTACCACCATGGTTGGAGGCTGTTTCCTAATATAGATTCTTCCCCTTTCAGCAGGTTCCCGGGGTCTTCTCCTGGCTACGGTCGCATTCATTTGGCCACTAGAGTCATCTTTTGATGCTATCCAAAGGCAGCACCTGCACAGAGGAAAGGAGAATCCGATTAGGAAAAGGTTCTGTTCCCATCTCACCTACAAGAAAAATGTTAGGATCTGGTTCATAAATAGACTTCTAATTTCAGTTATAATGACTAATATATAGGACAAGATCCAGACTACTTGTTTCCAGAGCCAATTTAATTGTTCTGAGACTTAACAGGAAATGACAGGTGCAAGATAAGTTTATTGAGATTTTATACATTGAGGGATTATGTTCTCTATGCAATCACTCCAAAGAAGTAAGTGTTTCTGAGGCTGAATAGGGTTTAGTCAATAAGACTAAACAATATAAAGTCATGTGTACAGAGAGACATTTGCCTTTTTGCCCTTCTCTGCAGGTTAGTAATCTGATAAAGGTTGTGCTTATATAGTGATGTAATTAAGTTCTTGATCCTAAGTTTAATCAGAGCAGACCTGCTAACACATCAAATTTATGTCCATGTTTGATATGTTAACATACACTAAGCCTGTCTACACATAGTCAGTTATGGAGTTTAAACCGGGAGCTGGAATCTAATAGCTGAAATGCATCAAGGAACAGCTTCTTAAATTACTTTTAGTTCTGAAAGACTTTGTGAGCAATTCTAGTTAGTTCAAACAAAGAAATAAAATACAATAAAGCTCATAACCAAAAAGGTTCCTTTTTTAAAATGAGCTGAGGTTTCAGTGTCTTAATTGGAAGTGGTAGCTAACTAAGTAGAAAACTTTCCTAAACAAAATAAGTAAAAGGCTTCCTAAACACCACTCAGCTGGAAGTCTTTGAACTACAGACCTATTACAGTTTTTTAGCCCTGCAGCAGAAGGGTGTATTTAATTTTGGATTCTGAGTACTATCAGTTTACCTGCAGTCCAATGCTTACCTTTCAGAGAAGCTCCAAATTGTACCATGTTACATTTTATTAGGTTGGTGGGTCAGTGGGTAAACCTCAAAGGGAAGATTTAGGGCCTTACTGAAATAACTACATAAACATGTCTTTAGAGCTGTTTCCTCCCTCTCAGGATCCATACCTTGGGATTCTCATGTGAAGGCACATGATTAAATAAAAAGACTTTTTCTGTGTCAGAGGACAAGAAGAGTATAACGTAAAACTACACACATTTTGTATAATAACTATGGAACTGATTCAAAGTTCCTACTAGCAGAAGCTAGAGGATTCAAAGAGGCTAAGGGACACCTTCCATTTCCTCAATTTTAGTTGGATCATGGTGAAGCCAGGAGGCAAGAGAGAGAGACTGAGAGAAGAGAAAGCAACTGGAAAGCAGCCATAGCTCAGAAATTACTGTACTGTTGCAAGAAGGAAAAGTTGCAAATTTTTTCCTGTTGATTCTTCTTCCCTTTTATTCAGCAACTATCTAATATTAAAATACACTTCAGGGAGCAGCACTTTTTGTATCTAATCTGTTATAATATTTTATAAGAAATTGAAATAAAAGTCGGTGTGTGATAATTTAGTCTGGGTAGAATGCAACTGTGGTCTATGGAATTGTTGATGCTGGTTGATCTTGCTGGCTGAGAATTTGAAAATTAATCAGTAAACAATTCACTTAATGTTCTTGTTCTCTTTTAGGCCTCACGAAGTAAATTTAGCAACAGCAACTGTTAGACCTTTCATCACTGGCTTCAGCTAGCTTACTTCAAATGTTTAAACATGTAGGTAGGTGTCTAAGTTGCCTTGGTGATAAAATAATTACAAAGGAATATAAAAAAAGGGACAACTTGTCAGTGTGACCTAGGATTTTTCTCCCAGTTTGCTCGTGAAAGGCTACAGAAGCAAAGAAACTTTACTGGTTAGCTTTCTCAACATACATAAATGAATGACTTTGGAAATTCTCAAATAAAGTCAGGCATAATGTTTTTAATGGTACCCGGTGGACTTCTCTTCCATGAACTTGTCACATTCCTTTTTAAGCTCATTTAGACATTTGGCCCTTAGAATATCCTGTGGCATTGCATTGCTTAGTTTAATTACACATGATATCAAAAGAACAACTTCTGAGAAATGGTGTGTCTTTTACCAAATGGGAATCCCTTCTAAAGGAGGAAATTTCATAGTTAGGATTAATATATATCATTAGATCAATAATCTATCTGGAAAAAATAAGGCTTATGCGTGACTGAAGCCCAGTATTTTTATTTGTTGGTTTGTTTACTTCCTCCCAAATATATTGTTTGGTTTAGTTACCTTTCCCATAAACCTTAACTTGCATTTTTACTTAGACAATTAATTATGTTTAACAAAAATGCAACTGCGACTTTTAGTAAGAGATACTTGAAAATACTCTGTTTCTGAGGTCTATGTCCTGATATTTCAATAGATGAATAGAATTTGGTTTCCCATTCCCTGGAGACTCCCAGCTTTAGATTGGCTTAATCAACTGTCATTTCTTATATGAAGATAAATCGAAGAGTTATAGAATGGTTTGGGCTGGAAGGGACTTTAGAGATCATCTAGTTCCAACACCACTACCATGGACAGGGACACCTTTCACTAGACTAGATTTCTCAAAGGCCCATCCAGCCTGGCCTTGAATACTTCCAGGGATGAGGCATCCACAGGTTCCCCGGAAAACCTGTTCCAGTGCCTTACCTAATCTAAACCTACCCTTTTTCAGTTTAAAGCCATTGCCCTTGTCCTGTTCCTACATGCCCTTGTAAAAAGACCCTTTCCAACTTTCTTGTAGGCCCCCTTCAGGTACTGGGAGGTTGCCATAAGGTCTCCCTGAATCTTCTCTTCTCCATGTTGAACAGTTCCAACCGTCTCAGTTTGTCTTCAGAGGATATATGTTTCACATAGCACCTTTTTTTTTTTTTAATAAGATGATTCTAATTTTTAATTCTTTTGTGTAATTTTATAAATCAGAATGTATTTTTTGCCTTCATTGTCTCTCAGAAAATAATCCTCATCATGTTGCTGGCAAAGGCCACGTGGTGTTTTGTAACCAACCTCACCGCACTGCTACTCTTTCACTTACAAGTAGGTTTGATTTAGCCCTGATTTTTGAAAATGAGAAATGTAATCAAATGTGTTTTGTGAACATCAGATATTTAATCCAGTTCTTCATATTCTGGCCAGAAGATTTTGCTAATAAGGAAACCTTGCTTAGAGATTAAAATGGGAAAGCACAGACAGAAAACCAACAGCAGCACAGTTCAGCCACATAGTCCATTATCTACTAAAGGAAAGGATTTTTACTGAATTTCCTTGACACTGGTGTTCTTCTATCACAACCAGGACTGCTAATGTACCAATCAGACCGGAGCAATGTTGCTGCCAGCATTCTTTCTTAAAGAATACATTTTTTTTTGTTATGCCCCGTTAAGTATTTAACAGGTTTGCATTGAACACAAATCCTTACAACACAGTTTATTCTTTCATATGAAATAAATCAGCCTTCAGATATAAAACGTGGTTCATTTCAATGAACATGAAATTTTTCTTCCAAATGTCAATATTAATGGGGATAGGTGAATGGGTGGCTCTAACAGTTTTCCCTTGTTGCCCTTCAGGAAAAATCTCTTAACAATCTCTTAGTAATGCAACATAATACCTTACTTTCCCCCAGTTATAATCCTCTCAGCCCAGACAATTAGGGTAGCTAGCTCAGATGAATGTAGCACACAGAATGTTTCTTATACAAACCTAATTTTAGTTGTTGTGTGGGTAATTAGGAGTTGCAGCATGTTTAATTTATTTAGTTACCTACAGAATTTAAGCTTTTTTATTGTTACTTGCCAGTTCTGAAATTGAACACAAAGAATATTTTGCTGGGCATGTAACAATGAGAACTCATGCAGAACTGTACTGAGGAAAAGAAATATTTTAATTTTGTGCAATAGTGTAACTATAGGTGTGGCATAAATTCTATACTGAAGTCCATTTTAGAAGAGTTTATGACATTTCCACTTAATTAGGTGAGTTCAATTTAATTTCAAGAATACATAGTGGAAGCATGGTCTGATGGTTAAAGAATTACAGTAGTATGAGGTGTTACCAAATCCTATTTTGCTATGCCTTCATACTAGGACCTTTGGCAAGTACTGAGACTCATGGGAGGAGTCATGCAAAGTTTGGGTACCTAATTTACGTTAAACACATAACAAACAAAGTAGTAACTGGGTCTTTATTCTTCCCATGTAGGAGTCATGGAATATAAATAGAATACAAATCCAAAACAAATAAATCAAACAACAACCCCCCCCAACCCAACAACTAAAAAACCCAATCAAAACAAAACAACCAACAGTGTGGGCTTGCTCTCTAACATTGTTCCTCTTTCAGTAACTTCATCTTTTTGCTGCATCTGCCTGTACCTACCTGACTGAAAGAAGTGAAAAAGTCTCTGGTATAGCACAATGGTAAATTCATTTTCATAGGTGCAAGAAGATTTGATTTTGAACACTAAGAAAAGATGAAAATATTAAAATCATGGTTCCACCTTACCAGGAGGGCTCTTACCTTATATTCCGTCTAGAATTGTGTGCTGTATAACAATTATATATATATATTATACATATAAAACAACTGTATAATAGTTGTGTGAACCCCAAGAGTAAAAACTCAAGAAGGTATCAAAGGCCTTGAAAATACAGGTCCAAGACAATCTGTAAGGCCACAAAAGCATAAACACAGATCACATATGGTCATATAAGGATTAAATTTTAGAGTATAAAACTGAGAAAACAAAATTCCTACATCTAACATCTGTAATGAATCTCTCATATGGCAAAATGTGAAGGAGATAATATATATTTACATCAAAGTCTGCCACAGCTTCTACCAAAATGGAAAACGGAAGAAGAGAGAGGAATTGCTGAAGTATTGTTTCTCTCAGGTAAGGACACTTTGGTTGATCTGTACCACTGCTTACCTGCATCAGGTCCTTGCTCCTTCTTAGCAGAAAGTACTGCTCTTTCAATTGCAGTTACGTTTTGTCTAAACATCAGAGATAATCAAGGGTCAGTGTTAAAATACATGTTTTTACCTTATTTTATTTAATAAGAGTTTGCATCTACATTCTCTGTCCACAAAGTGTATGGATTGAATTTTGCTTACAGCTTTTTTCCTCTGACTAGACTGACAAATAATGTTTAGGATACTTTTTAGACAGCCTTTATTTTCCTGAAATTCTCAGTTCCTAAATGAAATATCTGGCTATAATTTTTTCCATCCTGTATTTAGATTTGAAGAAAGCATTCTGAATAATGCCAATATTTAAGTTCTATCTTAGGTGGTTTGACTCCTAACTGTGACTACCAGACAGTTTCCTTACCTTAAAAGATTAGTTCATTTTCCTCTTTCTTCTGGGAATAAGCATCAAAGCCCTTGTTTGAGAGTCTAGCATTTCAGGCCACTCATAAAAAAAGGAAGGGTGGATTGAAATGCCCCCTTTTCCCCTCCCCCCCCTCATTTTTTCTAGAAATCAGTGCTTAGGACATTTACTTGGAAAGATTGAATTCTTTGCTTCAGTGAGTCTTACTTGATGCATAGCAGAGCAAATTGCACAAGCAGGAATGAGAAATGCCTGCCCCAGAAATCTTTGTAGCCTGTTTCTTATTGTGTTCACCTGGGACATGGTCTTACATCTCATCTTGTAGAGGAGAGACTTATGCCTATATTACCATTTTGGGAAAGTGTCCCAAATTTCTATGGGGAAAAACAGTGTTTGGGAATGACCTGTTGCTAGTGTTTTCATAACTCTGAGCATGTCTGTCAGTTCGCATCTGGCACATAAGTTTGTGAATGATGCTAAAATGCAGCCATGAAGTTGAGCATTCAGGTTTGTGAGGACATAGTTGATGATGAAGATGACTAGAAACAGGCACTTACATGGTTACATCAGTAAATATCAGCATAAAAGTGGACTAGTTCTTCAATTTAAGAACAAATACCTTATTAACTTGCATCCGCTCTACTAGGAGCTATGTCTCTCTGTAACAAAGAAATCTTGGAACAGACGAAACCAGATACAAGGTAAAATCAAAAAAATTAAGAATTGTGGGTGATCAGGTTCCCATGTAGAAGTTTATTTCCTTAGTTTTTTTTTTTTTTTTTTTTTTTTTCTTATAAAATGTCCAATACTCATGGGATGGTTATTGAGAGTAGCTGTGGCAAAATAGAAAACACAATCTGCTAATTGGCCATTCTTCATTGTCTTGGTGCCAGTTTTGTATTCCAAAATACTTATTGACTCTGAAGTCAATGGGAGAAGTTCTTTGAACATTTAGGATGGGATTTTGTGATTTTGTGATTCTGTGATTCACCTCCACTAATACAAGATGTCTAATTCCAAGCCATTTTGGTATCTAAAGTAGATTTCATCTGCTCCTTTAAATTCTGAGTACTCTGACCATCAGGTCCACGGTATCTTCACCTGAGCAGTAAAAATAAGCATATGCCTTGGCCTTAATCTTTTCCTGTTAAACTCATTTATTTGTTAAATGAAGACAGTAACACCCCTCTATTCCTCTGGGTAAAGTAGAAAAGTACTTCTGGTATCTCTCAACTTTTAAGTGCCTTCATGTGTAACCTTAACATTCTTCCAACATGGTGTTGTAATAACAGGAATAAAAGGTAGCTTTTGCTACCATAACAATGACCTTGAAGTCAAACTTCTGCTGCTTGATCTCTGCCTCTTAGAGATTTGTTTGTAATTTCAAACTGCCTACAGTTAATTTCATAAGCTCAAGGTAACAAACAGAGAAGAAAGAAATTAAAAACTGAAGGCACTTATCACAATCTTGAATCTTAACTCTGTGTTTGTATCTTCGCAGATAATAGTTCCTGGATTTTCGAACCTGTTTTGAACTGCTAAGCTTCAGCTCATTACATATTTTCTTTTTTTTCCAGAGCTTAGAGGTAAAGCTTTGGTTTTTCCTTTTGTTTCATATATTTGTTTCTGCATTTCGGCTAAAAGTTTTTTAATTACCTGAAGGAATAACCTTGCTCTGACATAATAACTGTTCCATGCTGTTTTGATCTGTTCATGTGTATGCCTTAGTCTCTTCTTTTTCTGGCAATGTATGCTGAAATGTACTACTGATATGGTTAGGGGGAATCCATCATTTGATGCTGTATCTTTTTTATTTTTTGAGAGCATGGGGGATTGTAAGAGGCTACATATTCAATGCAGCAGCAATAATGGCCCTGCTGAATATGATAATATTTTGTGATTGTTACATGTTAGACAGGTACTTGAACACACACGACCTATTCATACCAAAAAGCCCCCATACCTACTATAATGCTACAGCTTTTCACACTCCCCCTGCTGAGCTTCTAATGCAAACTATCACAGTGTGTGGTCTCTGCTACTGTAAACATGAATTCCTTTCTCATTTTGACTTTATATCTTTTATACTGATTATAATGATTCTCTGTCAGCTCAAAGCTGTCAATGTGCTCCTAAGAGGACTGCTAGTGGCAGCAAAGAAAAAGAAGAAAAAAGTCTCAGATACCTAAAAGAAAAAAGAAGTGTGACCAGAATCAGGAAAAGTTCAGACATCTTTTATTGTTTAGTTTCATGTAAATGAATGCATATTTATATATGCTGCTCCTTTGACTTTCTCTCTTTTTATTTTTTTTTAATTAATCTGAATAGTTTAATACAGGGAGTAGTCTCTTCCCCTCCACTTCATATATTTTTGAGACACAAAGAAGCATACATCACAGAGTCCATCTATCACATCAGTTTCTGCCCTTGCCATCATCAGTTTGCATTCATTATATTCATCCTGCCCCGTGTAATGTCAGAAGTGAAGCAGGTCTACTTCCTTCTATTAGAAAACTTACCCACAGTTAGTATTGCTTAATCGTACTTATCAAAGGCAAAGCACTGATAATAATGTCACATTCTTTTTGCACAGAAGAGGACATTTTATTATTACAAGAAAGAAAATAATAATGTCACTGTGTAAAGTTACTGTGTATCTCCTTCATCAGCCACAGCAGGAAGCAATACTCTATGCGGTAGTTTAAATCTTCTTCAGTGATTTGACAGCTTCCAACTGAGTAAAAGAGTCCATGTTTAGATGGATTTAAAGGACTTGGAGCACAGCCTTCAACTTCAAGAACTGGGAGTTGTGGCACAAGCACGTGATCTCACAAGTCTTTCATACAAACCCTACAATAGTGGTGAGCTGTGTTATAATAATGTTTCATGAGAAAGGGGCAACCATGTTGTTTTTCATGAGACAGAAGCACTCATTTAATTATCTAAAATACAAGTAATTTCAGGGAATCAGGATGTGGATGTTTTTCTTAAAAATACTAATTTCTCTGTCAAAATGAAGGAAAAAAGGTAAGTAATGATGGTGTTTCTACTATAAACCTGCAAAATTTAGCTATGAAAAGTTCTTAATCTACTGTCTACTCCAGGAACAAAACTTGGCCATAACATATCCCACACTTACAATCACAAAGTATAGGAGGTAGAGAAGCAGTTATGTTGTTCTAGCAACAGTTAATGTCTACTTTCATTAATTACAGCAGGAATGGGAAGCAGACAGCTTATCCACTATTAACTGAAATAAGCAAGTGATCAATATGATTGTTAATTGCACAAAGTGCAACGAATACCCTGGACGCCTTCCCATAAGGTAACAACTGCAGAGAATTTTTGTACTGTTGCATTCTTCATGCCAATCATACTCATAGGCAAAGCAAGCACAGGACTGATGCTCAGTATACTAAATATAATTCTCCTCAGTGATAATCAGGGCCTTCAATTATAATACTAATAGTAATGTCAAGCACTATTATATTTTCAGATTTATGTGGAATTATTGAAATGCTATTTGCTATAATTTCTGTACAAGGTTCATCCAGTTGTTTATGTAGTATGTCAATATTGATTCTACACAGTAAAGTACTTATAGGAAGGGCCCAGTGGCTAGTACATCTAACATCTCCAGTGCCAGCAGCAAGTGAATTCTGCCAAGTATTAGTGGCAGAATGCCAAGGCATCCAGTACACAGTTCATTTTTGCTATCCTATCTAGCTTTGTATTATTGTGGAGGTATTTTTTAATCACGTTTCTCCTGAATATTTTTTCCCTAACACAGCATGCAAGAAAAACAGACGTGGGCAAAAGTCTTTTTGAAGGCTCTTTCGCAATGCAGAAAAGATACATCTAGTAAAGATACCACTCTAGAGTCATTAGATGCTGTTATATGTGATCGGCGCTGTGTCATTTAGCAAACTGCTGCTCAGTGGGTACAGCAGCTGGTATATATGATTTTCTATACCACCTGCAAAAATATCCCATACTATATAATCAGACACCTGGATAAAAAGGAAAGGTAGCAAAGCACTGTTTATTATGTAGCAGCATCCATATTTTCCTTAAAATTGTGAGTACATAAACAGACTGATAGTACAAACATGTGTACAAGATAAGGTTTGTTAAAGCTTTTCTGTTCAATAAAGCATCTACTACCTGCTGTTCACATAGTTTTGAACAGATTTGCCTTATTTCTAATGAAGGTGTTTGGGCAATTTTCTGGCACAAATGAAGTAAAATTATGTACTTAAAATGTTCATTAAAAAAAAAAAAAAAAGCATTCAACCAGCCACCACCATTTTCCTCTAACAGATTGAAAACTACAAAACATACAAATGGAACCTCAGTGATAAATTGGTATCATTAGTACTGTCGGGATTACTCATTTGCTTAGAGAGATCCTGTCCAGTGGCAACATTTCAAACAACTGTTTTAACAACTTCTGATTAACAAGTTGCCCTCTAACATTCACAAGAGATACCTTGGATTATCACTGCTCAGCCAGCTCCCTCCCCAACGTTCCCACTGCTATTATATTTGCAGTGGCCACTGTGATTAATTTCCATGAAGCTATAACAGTTCAGTTGTGCTGAAAATCTGGCACTTGGTCTTCAGCATCAAATGCAACACATCTTTTCATGACCTGATACTACCTTCCATGTGGGCATCCACCTCTTTAGTCTATTGTATCAGGATCTAACAGATGCAGGGGAAGATATAGAAATTGGAGCAATCCTTTTTGCCCTGATTAATTTCATTCCTCCTTTGGCAAATGTGGTACTACCTAGTCTTTAAAGCAGTAAAAGAAATCTAAACTTTATATGCAAGAGCAACTGACAGACGTAAATGCTGCAGTCTAATAAATGGACAGACTAATCAGCTGGAGTAGGGAAGGAATATACTAAAAGACCATGGGTTACCATGTATTCTGTAACATTTTGTGCTTAAGTTATTAATCTGTAATTTATTACTGTAAGCAGAACCTGCATTAACCAGACCTATTCAAAATCAGAATGGAAAAATAAAAGGTCTTCCATAAGAAACTAAAATATTTACTCAAGTAATATCTTTCAGTTCAAGCATTGTGTGGACTTGTTTAGGTGTCAGAGTGAGCCAGACATAATTTTACTAAAGGCTGTGGAAGACACATAATCTGACTACATGAGGCTTTTAGGCATTTGAGCCAAGTGACTGATTCATTAGGAACCCAAATTTTAGTTACTGACCAGGTGAGGCTAAGCGGACCATACTGTAAGCACTTGGGTGATGTTAGTTATCTGCTGGAATCATTTGCAAATGTCTTGTGGCTTTTGTTTACTTTTTATGCTGAAGTTCTCATCATTCTTCACAACTGATGTTTTGTAGGCAGTATCATTTATTGAGCCGATAAAATACTGAAGTATATTTGTAAGTAGACTAATTTTTCTCTCATTTTTACTACTCTGTTAGTTAGATTTAGTTTTCCTTTTCAAACATTATTTTATGTTATAATAAGGAAAGCAATTGAAATAGAACTAAGTTACAAAGAGAAAGTGTAGAAGGATATGGAGTTTTTCACCTTCAGGTTGCTAATTCATATCTGCTGAAGTAATAACTAACTTGGATTTTTTACCATCTGTTGGTTATTTGAAGTTTAGCAGAAAATGATCTGAAAATCTCATTCCTGGCTCTGGTGGATCAGTAAGGTCATCATCTGTGATACCAACTAATAGTTTTGTCTGTAAAAGCAAAGATATGGTGAAAAAAAAAAAAGAGGAAAAAATGTTCTGCCAAGATCCCTTTGGTCAGAAGAGAAAAGAAATAAACTCAGAAAAAAACCCCAAGAATACAAAACTCATAAACTGAAATGGGGATAAAGGTTTTGGTGGAGATAAACAGCATTCTAAGGGCTATTCATTTAGCAGTTTTCCAGTAGAACAATATACTTGCATGGACTGCAAAACTTCATAAACAGAAGACATGAAAAAACACTAAACACTATTGTGGGGAGGAAAAGCATAAAAATACCTACTGTTATCCCACCCTTAGGAATAATAGTCTAATCATTTAGAGTAGTAACACCAAGTCTGTGTGCCTGATTTGAGAGAGCTTAGCAGGTATGCTTTCCTGAAAACTCTTGTTAATCAGTCAATGAAGAATGAAACCCAGATAGTCACACATTTAGAAACTCAGAACAAAATCTGTCACAGGAGACTGACAAAGAGAGAAAAATAAAACAAAACAGAAACCTAAAAAAAATCCCCATCCTGAACAGTAAACCTCGCTTGTTACTAGCTTTATAAATAGTCATTGTATAGCTTCAATGAGAGGTTGATTTTTCAGGGTTGTCAGCTCCATATCTTACCCCAGTGAAACAACGTTTCTTCAGGAATTTAAAAAAAAAAAAAGAAACAAAACAAAAATACCAAAACAAAGTGAATAGTGCTAAAACACTAATTAAGTTTGTTTTCAAATTATGTTAATGAAACTACAAAGAAAATGCAAATCTAGAAGTCTCCAGAAATTCTAACATTTGTGGTGTAACACCATGACTGGTAGTCCCAAAGCAATACTTCCACTGTCCCCTGGAGAATACCATATTATTAGTTCACAAATGTGCATTAAATTAATCTGTTTGATCAGTAAGTGTTTGCTATTTTTTGGCGAACAGGGATTTATTTTGAACTCTCTTCTATGGGATTCAAAAATTGTGGAGTAATGCTGACATCTGAGTCACAGAAGTAAAGTGAGCAAAAATCTGTCACTATTCGTAATACTAAAATCATTGTTCAAGCCTCATGACATCAGACAGCAAGATTCTCTTCATTTTAAGTAAGATATGAGTACACTTATAAGTAGTGCTATTTCAGCCCACTAGAAGTCTAAGAGGTCCCACTACAGCAGTATAACAGTCACAAGACTAGTGATGCAGCACTTTAGGAGCGCTTTGCCTGCCTAATCATATTATAAACATATTCATAGTAGTCCCATGGAAGTCCAAGACTGCTTTTGTAGTAAGGTACTTATGCAGTACAAATGAAGCTCACTTTGTCACTAAGGAGAGGCTTTTTAACATTTTCTTTGGCACATGGGACTCCTGTTACTACAAGTTTTCCATTATGTTTTTCCATACACAAACACCAACCATATACTTTGTCAGATTGACCTTTGTTTGATATTAATTGAACAACAAAACAAGCAGGAACAAAGGCAAGCATCCACGAGGAAGCACAGATGTATGTCTTTGCACTGTACTAAACACAAGCAAAAATAAAACAGCAGCAATGTCTGAGTAGAAGAGGAATATTCTTTTCATGTAAAAATGAAGACAAAAAAATTGGTAGTTTCTTATGTGCATTGTAAAGGCCCCTATTGAACTCTCGTTACATTAATTTTAATGGTTATCTACAGCTATGTTAAACCCAGCTTATCTTTATTCACTTACTGGCTCAAGACCTCAGTTTGCCTAAGGAAATCAGTTTGTTTGGAATAGGCAGAAGGAATCAATGCTCTGTATATATCAGTCCACTTCTCTTTATGTCCCTTCATCCCTTTACCTTTAGAAGTAATATAAAACTGGAATTAAATGGTCTTGGGTATGAGAGATCCAGGAAAGCCTGCCCAGGATACTCAAAAGTACATCAGGATACTAAGTGTTAAAATTTTGTTCATAAAGGTCTCAATTTTTTTTTTTTTTAAATTACTTATTTAGGTACTTGACATGATGAAAAGGGGGGCTCTTAGTGAGCTCTCTAAGACTCTAATTCCTGTTAAATCTACAGCATGATTAAAGCTTTCTTTGCCTTTTGCAGATGTTGTGGTTAGCCCTCATATACTTCTTATGAGTCCTTTGCTAACAATAGGTTACATATTGTCCATTGATTAATACCCTGAGCATTGATTATTGTTGCATTCACCTTTTAAGGTCTTGGACTATAAGCCTTCAAATGTTTGGGTTCTTTAAGGATTTTATTTTTTTTATATCTGTAATATATATTTCTAAGTATATGTGGTATGGGTGTATTACTAAGAATAACAATATGTACTTAGAAGTTCATAAGAGAAAATAAAAAAACCTGATATAAAATCTAATATTAGCATATGGTGTTTTAAGGGTTATGAATTTCAAAGTTTGAGTACAAATACTTGATTAAAACACGAGATTCTTTAAAGTTTTCAAGAAGGGGATATGCTGGACATTATTTTCTATATTTTTGCTTTGTTTCTTTTTTGCAAGCCTTTAGAGTAAGTGTCTGAATTCTATAAAATGAGGTATCTTTTTTCTTCACATGAAGTGATAAGGAAGATAATAGGGACATAGTTCATGTTTGTGCCCTGATTCTGCTTTATGATTTCAAGTAACCAAACCCAGGCCATTGTTTCTTAATTCATACTCCAGCATGAAAATCACCGTAGTTTTCAAATTCAGTAACCCTAGTAGGAAAATGGACATTTCTTCACATGGGAGTAGTTGCGGATTCTTCATAATAACTCCTACAGTTGAGATATAAATGTCAATGCTATTTTTTTTTAAATGAACATGTAATGAGTCCTTTTATGGTGTCTGTCTACTACAGCATTTTTTTAGCACTATGATGATTTCTTCTTAGGTGCTAGAAATCCAAAGATGGAATAGGAAGGTAGGAGTTAGAATGATTTACTTTTATGAATGCTTTTTCAATAGTTTCTCTTACACGTATATATCACAGCAAAGTGTTTTTGGAATACTTAAAGGTTGTTGTCACATAATGATTCCTTTGAATATGCAGTAATGTGAAGTTATCCTAGTGTGCATCGTTTCAGCACCTGAAAGTATCCTTGTGGGAGTGTCACATTGCAACTGGATAAAGGTTACAAGAATCATAGAAGTTACAAAAGGAAAAGACATATTGCACACTCCCTTCTTCCCTCACAGACTTTATGTAGACAGTCCAGCTGGATTTCTTCTCTCCTACACATTGATTGTATACTAATATATTTTCCATTAAAAAAAATAAAAAAGTAAAAAAAAAAAATCACTGAAGTACCTTATTTTTTTCCAATATTGCCTTTAAATACTCTCAGATTAAATGTCAAAAATATAACTGATGTAATGCATGGGAATTAATGTCAATGCAAGCAAGATCATGGTTCAGAAAGTGGATGCTTATGGAAAGAATGTGGTAAAGGAGCTTTTATTCAGGGACTTTTCATTAGTGTACCACCTGAGCTTTTGGAAGCCATCAGTTAAGGGCTCCCTGAGCTGAAGATCACACCGAAGCAGAATCACAAATGGCCTAATCCCTATGATTTCTGAACTAGGTCTCCTTTTTTGTTTTGTGTTTATCCAGTGGTTCCCACTTGTTAATCCACTTATTAAGCATGCTACAGAATCACAGAATATCTCCAGCTGGAAGACACCTATAAGGATTATCAAGTGCAACTCCCTACTCCCGCACTAAGTCAGAAGATGGAGTGTAAGCAATCAGAAAGTTGGTTTTGTGCTTTATCTTTATAAGTCATGATCTAAGACATGCCTGGAAAGTGTGAGAAATGGTTGAAGGTGCAAGTTCTATTCAGAATGGATTGAAGTGCTATTTCAAATGCTGGGAGACAAGCCCTGTACAGTTTTCAACAACCTGCCTTCAGTGCTTCCTGAAGTGCTCTCAGAACCTCATTGAGGTTTGCCCAATAACCTAGTAACATGTAACAGTCAAAGAAACGAAATGATCCCAGGTCAGGGGTAGAAACTGGAATCTTTACTGAACACGCAATCCACAATATAAGGGTCATGTGGGAGGGGATATGTTAATGAGGAGAACAAGTTATGCTAACTAGGGGACAGTTTATGCTAACTAGAGGATTACACACTTCTTGATTACAGTTACACGTGATGGTTAATATTTTCCTGTAGGAAGGAACCACACGGGGGGAGAGAACAAAGGGGTTTCTACATCATCTGACAACATCACCACAAAGTCTTTCATATCTTTCTGAAGAAAACAGGACAATCAAACATAGCTAAATATTAATGGATCTTGTGATGAAGCATCTGGTCCTCAGAGCAGGGAATTTCTCTTAGCTCCTGCTGTTCATGGCTTTCTTCTCAATCCTATCAGTCCCTTATCTGCTGAATGCCAAGCTTCGATCCCAACAGTAACACACATAAAATCTAGAAGATAAGGAGTTCTGTGTGCTGTATTGAAAAAAGGGGTCTAAATAACTTGGTTACATAGATCAAACCACAGGTTGGTGTTTTGTGTGTCAGAAACAGTCTGTATATATATAGCTATGTATACATATGTATGTATGTGTGATGTGTGTGTATGTTCCTGATAGGAATATGTCACCAGCCTTGCTACTGGTTGTATCTGGGAGCAGGGAGCAGAAACAGTACCTACTCTCTTGTATTATTGAATCCAGTATGATTTTTTATATAAAAATAAAGTAATGTAATGGGGGTTTTGAAGCTTACTAGTGAAAGAAAGGAAAAGTAAAATGAAACAAAAACTTTGTTAATTCTAGATTTTGTTCTGAATCACCACTACTTTTCTCTACTGGAGTCATTTAGTCCTCTGCAAAATAAAGAAAATGACATCCTGTGGAGCTAGCAGCATTGTTATCTTCTTTTCATAATCACAAATGACTACTTAAGGTGCACCACAAATAGATTTTCAAGAACGTTCTCCAAATGTGTGACCATAATGAGACTTCGTTATCTAAACAGGGTAAATTTCCCTACTCATTCTTCAGACTACACCTGGATTAATCCTTTCAGTGTGGTGCAGTTTTTGTAGCAATTCTAGAGCACAGCACTAATTTAAAGAACCAATATTCTGCTGGAATGCTCTGATTCAGAGTTCTTTACTTGACACATGGGACGATGCTCTGTGCCCATTGTGCTCTATGCACCAGATACAGTAACTGTAAAATCACTGAGCGTAAGTTCTTTCCTTCACTGTCTGGGGGGATGCCTATGATAAATTTTAAACTCACAAAACATTTCTCTAATATAGTAAGGGACCAGCTCCAGTGTCTTGACTAACCATTATCTTTCTCATTAAAATAATTATTGCGTCCAGTGTTGAATGTGAACTATTGTGTGTTATGACTGTGCATTTGTCTACAAAGTCATTGCGCTCTTGGAAGCTATTGTAGTTCATTTCTATAGGAAACCTTTTTATTATCTTGACTGTGAAGGGGAGTGGGGAAGAAGGGAATTCTGCCTTTCCCATATTCTGCATTTATTAAACATCATCTAAAAGAAAGCATTTTAAACACATAAAAGCTTTTACATGCACTCTGCATCCAAGGGAACACATTTATTTTTTCTGCTACTTTAGCACTATGTATGTGGTGATGCTATTTTAAAAAATAGGTCAGTACCATTTTCAGCCTTAACGAAGACAGAACCATTTCACAATATGCTGGGAAAAGTATTGTCCTTGTATTTTCTTGCATTTCTTAACTACAAGAAGGTGTTGATATATTTAGAAATCTACAAATTATATTATTTCCTATGAATGTTAGAATTGACTGGAGATGCTTCAGATTACTTTAAAATCTTTCAGCTACTACAAAGTCAGCAACATAAAGCCCTTTTTATTAGCTGAATTTTCTTATGCATTGTGCTACATTGGTTAAGTAATGGTAAATCATGTCAATCACTTGTGGTCCTAATCTGTCTTCTGAAATAATAGTTTTTAAAAAATTTTTGGATATAAATCAAAATTTTCAGGCTATACATTTGTGCATATGCTCCAGTTACAGATAAAGTCAATTATTTGTGCATAGTAAAGTTTCAACTTTTCCTTCTTTCAAATCCTCAAAAGTCTAACTTGGGCTATTTGTTTATCAGCTGCTCAAATGTGTCCATAATTGTTTCAGTCATGCACAGATGCTGTTTGAAACTGTCTTGCATCTACGTATTTAATTCATTTTCTGCCTTTTCCTAGGACTGTGGCTCTCTGAGATGAGGCTTACCTTCTTGATGTGTATTTAACACAATATGAAGCCATCGTGTGTGATGACATTTTCAGGGACAGACAAACCGAAAAAGAATTTTCCAGGCTTTTTTAGAACCATAGAATAGGTTGGACTGGAAGGCACCTCTAGAGGTCATTTAGTCCAACTTCCCTGCAATGAGCTGGGACATCTTCCACTAGAACAGACTGTTCAGAGCCCCACCCCACCTGACCTTGTGTTTCCAGGATTAGGGCATCTACCAGCTCTCTTGGAAATCTGTTTTAGTACACCACTAACTTCATTGTAAAAAAATTCTTTTTATATCTAGTCTGAATGTACCCTCTTTTAGTTTAAAACCATTGCTTCTTGTGCTATCACAACAGCCCTACTAAAAAGTTTGTACCCATCTTTTTTGTATGCCCTCTTTAAGTACTGAAATGTTACAATCAGGTATCCCCAAAGCCTTCTATTCTTCGGGCTAAGCAACCCCAATTCTCTCAGCCTTTTCTCATAGGAGGGATGTTCCATCCCTCCAGTCATCTTTGTGAACTCCTTTGGACCCACCTCAACAGGTCCATATCTTCCCTGTGTCTTTCCAGGGCTGGATCCAGCACTCCAGTTTGGTTTGCAAAAGTGCAGAGTAGAAGGACAGAATCACCTCCCTCGACCTGCTGGCCATGTTTCTTTTGATGCAGCCCAAGGTACAGTTGACTTTATGGACTGCAAGCACACATTGTTGGGTCGTGCCCAGCCTTTCACCCACCAGAATCCCTAAATGCTGCTCCCAATGCCTTCAGTCCCTAGTCTATACTGATACAGGTGCTTATCCCAACCAAGGTGCAGGACGTTGCACTTAGTGTTGTGATCTTACGCTCGGCCTTTTTGAACCTTTCAGTGTTCCCACAGGCCCACTTCTCAAGCTTGTCTGTGTCCCTCTGAATGACATCCTATCCTTTAGGCATCTTAAGTGCACCACACTGCTTGGTGCCTTCTGCAGACTTGCTGAGGGTGCACCTGATCCCACTGTCTATGTCATTGTTGAAGACATTAAACAGTACTGGTCCCCGTATGGACACACCTGGCAGGCACCATTCATAATTGATCTCCCTCTGGACATTGAGCCATAGATCACCTCTGTTTTCACATGAAGGTGCCTCATTCCTCTGAAGTTTTATTTCTGATCAGAGGATGCTGAGAGAAAAATCAACACAAATATCCAGGTTGGGATTGAATCTAACAGTAGTGATATTACTGTCACAGACAAACAGAACTGGTTAATGATATTTGCATGAGTGTCAAAAGGCTGCAGGACACCAACTGGCTAATTAACAGAAATAGAGGTTATAATGACCTGATCTAGGTTTCACTGCACACCTCAAAGGTATTTTCATTTTTCAGGCTGTGTACTTAGACATTTATAATTAAAAGGATCAAAGACAAATCAAGATGAAAATAAGAAAAAAATTATAAATCTAAAAAGAGTATAACAATGCATGGGTTATTTATTACTAAATATCAGTCACTTTTAAGACAAAAATTATCAAACTAACCTGCACACATGCACTTATAATGACAATTAGTATATGGATTTATTTATGATGATTTTCTCACTTACACATTGATGTGTCTTTCCAACTTTACACTGGCCACAGAATGCCCAACCACTAGATGAAAAAAGCTGAATTACTTTTTTTTTTTACTATTTCATATGTAAATAAACAATTTGTGTTATACACAATATATATGTGAACAAGCATACACATGTAACTCTGTAAAATACACTGCAAATTATTTTGTTAATCAATTCACTGGGATGTTTGATTGAAAAAGGCTTCAGAGATTGGTTGGTCCAACCTCCTGCACTGAGGCAGGCTCAAAAATATCTTTAATGATTTTCATGTATATTAAAAAAAAAATCAATATAAATCCGTTTCAAATTAAATCAGAAATTATGACAGCAAGTATTTTATTGCCTAACTGAACAACAAACCATCAGAATAATTTAAATCAAGAAAAAGAAGCACTACCCCTTATCTGTTAAGATGATAAATATTTAAACTGCTTAAATATTTAGAATCAATGTGTAGAACTATTTTGCTAAGTATTAAGAGCAGTTTCTTTCCTCAACTAAATAAAATATTTTCTTCTTTGTAAGTTTCATGAGAAACTGATTGGAAGTTAAACTGATTGGAAGTTAAAAAGGCAAGAGTTTTTTTCCTCTTCTATTCAATGAGGGAAAAAAATAAGCAAACAGGCTGTGTGGGTTGAGAGGTATGACATGGTGGTTAGAGGAAATCAATCAAGCTCTGAAATACAGATGATACTTTCTTTTACCTAATAAATCCAAAACAAAATTAGTAAAACATTTTTTATTTTTGTTTCTCGAGCACATTTAAGAGTTTTACATAAGTAATGAAAGCCATCAAAAATGGCATATTAAATGCTTAATTTATTTTTATTTTCATTCAAATTTAGTAGCTTGAATTTGTAAGTGAATGAAACGTTGCCACTATTTCCCAGCATATTAAAAAAATGTTAGAAAACAATAAATATTTATGTGGTAATGCAACTTCTGAAGTAAATGTGAACTGGCAAGATATATATTCCTGGATATCAAGCAGAAATATACTAGCCTAAACCTTTGGTAGGACAATCATTAAGACTTATGAGGGTAGGATTTTTCTTACCTAACTTAGACATTTAAAGTTGAGGGTTCTCATAAAGTAAATAGATAGAAACAGGGCCTTCTGGAAGACATTTAGTCTGTTCTACATCAGAAATTATCTTTCTCTATGCCAACTGTATTAACGGGTTGGATTATTTTTTTAAATGTGTAAAGCAACTGGGAAGATTCCTACCTACATTTAGTTATTGATATCAAGGGTTTTGAGGCTTGCAGATTTAGAAAGCATTAAAAGTCACAGGTAAGTCTAGTTCCCTGCTGAAAACTGAGAGTAGCAGCAGCAAAGTTGCTTTGTATTTGCCCTTCTAGTTCTTGAAAAGTAATTTTCAGAGCTCTTCCATCCTCTTGTGGTGGGATAATAAAATGGAATCACAACTTTTCTTCCTCTCCCTCTTAACATTTATAGTTTAGCTGACTCTCAAATGCTGCTTGTGGACAGGGTTTTTTGGGTTTTGGTGTCTTTTTTAAAATGTTATTAACTACAGTAATAAGGAAAAATTTTATGCCACAGCAACTGAAAGGATGTTTTCTTTCTAGTCCTCAATGTAACTAATTAATCAAAGCCACAGAAAAGGAAGATTTTCCTCTGCTGTAAAACTATCATTTATGACATCTGGGCCAAAATTCGGCTGTCATTTATTCTAAGCTGGCATTAAAATATATTGTGTAGAGAGGAAAAGCAGACACTAGTAAGAGTTAATTCTTGAAACCTATAGCTCCTATAATATGTCATGCTAACACATATAGCAAATTTGCACACTTGAGTGGGCACTTTCTGGTGGCTGACAGAATCCAACACCCTTTTTTCTGTGTTTGATTCATTGCTATTAGACTGCTTAGTTCATGTGTCTTTGTGCACACTCATAAATCCTCAGCACTTTTTTTTCCTCTTTGTAGGAAAATTCTTATTTATTTGCTATGACTCTCAGTATATGACTTATAATTTGTAAAAAAACACTTGTAAAAAAGATTGTCTAGAGAAATAAAGACAACCAGTTTTCACTGCTATTTAGTCATAGTTAAAAGGGTAGAAATTTAAAAAAAGGGAAGACTGAGGGCCTTTTTCAGGGGATAGATTTCTATGATCCTTGTTTGTATTACTACTTGAATGTGGTTGAGTAACATCATTGAAACTATTTACAATATTCAAGTTAAGTGTGGTACAAGACTCTAGCCAAAGTTTTATATATATTTGTTCAACCCAGTGAGCGACTCTCTGTTTGAGTAAAGACTAAGGAAGAGTCCCAAAATTTGGTGCCAGAACTGCGGATAAAGGCTAGAAAGATTCTCTCGAATGAAAATGAAATGTATATTATCCATGTGGCATGGTGACTAGAAGTATAATAAGCAAAATTTTACAAAAAGAATATAGACTTCTAGACAGAAAAACATACTTCTTTTTCATTTTTTACACTAGTATGTAAAATTAAGTAGAAAATAAATTATTCAGGATGAATTGTGCTTTTCATCAAATAATTCAGTGGAAAATAGGGTTTCTACTGATTTGTATGAAATTATTCTACAAAGAAAAGTTTATTTGTAATTTTACATATACTTTTGCTATTATTTAGATAGTAGCAAAAGTAATAATCATGTTTACTGCTGTGAATTGCAAATATTGTGTCTCGTAATCAAGGACTTGTTCCTAAACTATTCATGGAAATTGACTTTGTAAGTTAATGCAACCTTTTCCTTAGAATTCTTATAAAGGTTTGTAGTTCAGCTTAGAACTCTTCTTCTTTTCTTCCCCCCCCCCCCCCCTTTTTCTTACTAAAAAAAAGATATGG